>JAJAGP010000536.1:269477-370626 GCA_025084515.1 Ancistrus triradiatus
TGTCCTCCACTCGTTACCTGTATTAATGGCACCTGTTTGACCTCGTTATCTGTATAAAAGACACCTGTCCACAGCCTCAAACAGTCAGACTCCAAACTCAACCATGGCCAAGACCAAAGAGCTGTCGAAGGACACCAGGAAGAAAATTGTAGACCTGCACCAGGCTGGGAAGAGTGAATCTACAATAGGCAAGCAGGTTAGTGTGAATAAATCAACTGTGGGAGCAATTGTAAGAAAATGGAAGACATACAAGACCATTAATCAATACAAGACCATTAATCTCGATCGATCTGGGGCCCCACGCAAGATCTCTTCACGTCGGGTCACAATGACCATGGGAAGGGTGAGCAAAAATCCCAGAACTACATGGAGGGACCTGATGAATGACCTGCAGAGAGCTGGGACCAAAGTAACAAGGCTACCATCAGTAACACACTACGCCGAGAGGGACTCAGATCCTGCAGTGCCAGGCGTGTCCCCCTGCTTAAGCCAGTACATGTCCAGGCCCATCTGAAGTTTGCCAGAGAGCATATGGATAATCCAGAAGAGGATTGGGAGAAGATCATGTGGTCAGATGAAACCAAATAGAACTCTTTGGTAAAAACTCAACTCATCATGTTTGGAGGAAGAAGAATGCTCAGTTGCATCCCAAGAACATCATACCTACTGTGAAGCATGGGGTGGAAACATCATGCTTTGGGGCTGTTTTTCTGCAAAGAGGACAGGACAACTGATCCGTGTTAAGGGAAGAATGAACGGGGCCATGTATCATGAGATTTTAAGCCAAAACCTCTTTCCATCAGTGAGAGCACTGAAGATGAAACGTGGCTGGGTCTTCCAGCATGACAATGATCCCAAACACACATCTCGAGCAACAAAGGAGTGGCTCCGTAAAAAGCATTTCAAGGTCCTGGAGTGGCCTAGCCAGTCTCCAGACCTCAACCCCATAGAACATGTGTGAAGGGAGTTGAAAGTCCATGTTGCCCCAAAACATCACTGCTCTAGAGGAGATCTGCATGGAGGAATGGGCCAAAATACCAGCTACAGTGTGTGCAAACCTGGTGAAGACTTACAGGAAACGTTTGACCTCTGTCATTGCCAACAGAGGTTATGTTACAAAGTACTGAGTTGAACTTTTGTTATTGACCAGATACTTATTTCCCACCATGATTTACAATTGAATTCTTTAAAAATCCTACAATGTGATTTCCAGGATATTTTTTATTTTGTCTCTCATATTTGAAATGTACCCGTGATGAAAATTACAGACCTCTCTCATCTTGCTAAGCAGGAGAACTTGCACAATCAGTAGCTGACTAAATACTTTTTTGCCCCACTGTAAATGATAGATTGGTTAATAACACAAATAAGCTGTAATCATTTATTTTCTATGCTGATAAATCCCTGCTATATTCTATTCTAGATTTCTTTATGATGTGGCTTCATAAAATCTTACTTCTTCAGGACAAATATTCTTCCTTCCTGCTCATCTTCTCTAGTTTTTACAAATGATTCCAATTTGATTCATTTGCTTTGTAAAAATGTAGCAGGACCAAACAACAGAAACATGAGAAAATGAACAAACAACCCTTAATTTTTGTTTCACTGCTGGTGTCTGAATTCAACAGGAGGCTGGTATGAACTGCAAAAGGTCTGAGACCTAATCAGTGCTAAACAATACCAAAAGTACATTTTAAGGTCTGTTTACAGTCTGCACATAAACAGAATGGAGATTCAGTTCGGATTAAAAGAATTGAGTTACGTTCATTTAAAGGGAACAACATGTGAAAACTCCTCACGTAATGTTAACTCATTTTAACACAGATGGCATTTTCAAATAGATGGTGCCAGACTAGATCAGCAGGGGCGCTCTGCTCTGTGTGATGAAAGCATTCCCGCATTGCTGTCCCTCTGATCGGATAGCTCTATTATTAACCATTAAGAATGTGGAGCATCAAGGGTAAAATGTTCAAAAGTATAGGCTCACTTTGCTAAATTTAATGAAAATTCAGCCACCACCTACCTAAACATTGTTACAGACCTAGTACACCTTTTCATGGCAATCACCATCTGGCAACTTCCAATACTTAAAGGCTCTGCAGCTAATGTTTTTTGGAGTCTGTGCCTCAGTGGGTCAGAATATAGGTGGCACAAGAAAGACCCACACAGTATTAGGCAGGTGCTTATAATGTTGGCTGATCATTGTGTGTCCCCCCCCAACAGAACAGCTTCAGCTCTGGGATGTTGGTGGGTTTCCTCACATTAGCTGCTCACTTCAGGTCCTTCCACAACATTTCGATTGGATTAAGGTCAGGACTTTGACTTGGCCATTCCAAAACATGAACTTTATTCTCCTTTAACCATTCTTTGGTGGAACGGCTTGAGTGCTTAGGGCCGTTGTCTTGCTGCATGACCACCACCTTCTCTTGAGATTCAGTTCATGGACAGATGTCCTGACATTTTCCTTTAGAATTCTCTGATATAATTCAGAATTCATTGTTCCATCAATGATGGCAAGCCGTCCTGGCCCAGATGCAGCAAAACAGGCCAAAACCATGATACTACCACCACCATGTTTCACAGATGGGATAAGGTTCTTATGCTGGAATGCAGTGTTTTCTGTCTTCAAAACATAACACTATTCTATCATATTTGGTCTCATCATCCCAAAAACATTCTTCCAATAGCCTTCTGGCTTGTCCACGTGATCTTTAGCAAACTGCAGGACGAGCACAATTCCTGTTTGGAGAGCATGGCTTCTCCTTGTAAACCCTACCAGGCCACCATTGTTGTTAAGTGTTTTCGGTGTGGACTCATGACATTAGCCACTTGTGATGAAGAGAGGCCTCAGTTGCTTAGAAGTTACCCTGGGGTCCTTTGTGACCTCGCCAACTATTACACACCTTGATTTTGGATCTTTGTTGGTCGACCACTCCTGGGGAGGGTAACACTGGTCTTGAATTTCCTCCATTTGTACACAATCTGTCTGACTGTGGACTGGTGGAGTCCAAATAAGACATACCCCGAATTCAGTGGGTAATCATTGCTCTGAATCAGTCTCGAGAGTTACTGTGTTCATAATGTTGGTTATCTCTGATCTCACTCTGCTTTGTAATATGGAATATATATCCCATACATTGAATTCTAACCAGCCCGAATAACATTATTAATAATTACAGCAGTTTGTCACATGCTGGCTTTCTTTTCGCCTTATTACAGCTTTGTTTAATCAGGAAAAAAATCTGCCTTTACACAACCAGTTTCAAACCATGCATTATGTCCCCCAACTGATCTTTTTTGCTGCAGTTATTAACCTCATATGTCACTGTCATTACAAGCTGGAGGAATGAGAACAGCAGATAGCATGAGGGAATGCTGTAAAATAAGAGGATTCCCAAACATGTTGATTTTACAATTGCACAGTGATTGTATCATACTGACACCATCTGTTTCTGTTTGTTGTTTTCCTTCCTTCAGCTGCTGCCATCAGGGGTTGCCACAGAGAACCATACTGATCCGCATATTAGATTTTGGCACAGGTTGTACGCTGGATGCCCTTCCTGATGCAACCCTACCCGCTGATCCACGCTTAGGATGAGCAATCGTAGTGCCCTGTGCACCCCCTATTGGCTGTGGGTTTTAAATGCACCACCCTCACGATACAGTCGAGATTTTAACCCATGCCCGCAGACGCTGGCATTTCCAGCTGCTGGCTCTACTCATTGAGCCACCAGAACTCATGAAACCATACTTCTATACTAAGAAAAACACCTCTCATATTTCAAGATAATTAAAACAGAAACAAATTCACTCTGATATAATTGCTGAATATATTCCCTGTGTGATCGCTGCATGAAATCAGATGATTGCTAACTACATTTTCCCTTTTCTCTCTGAGCTTGCGGAAAAACACACTAACATGTTCCTCCACTTCAGTTCCACTCAAGTTTTTCCGTTATCAGCTCCAGCCCCGCCATGCCCAGACCATGCCATAGGGCAGTAACACTCTCCGTCCTTCAGTTGGCTGGGGACGACATGCCACCAGAGATTTTCCCACCAAGGACACTGGAGCCTGTAGTGGCTCTGTGTAGGAAGCAGCACTAGTGTAGATGATAACAATATGCATAGTTTTACTTTATTTTAGTGCTGGGCAGTATGACCAAAAATTTATATCATGGGGGGTAGGGGTGGTTAACGGACTTTTATAAAGGTTTGTAGCTTAGTCTATTGTCAGAAGTACATATAAATACTATATACAAATAAAAATCATTTTAAACTTTGTTTGCTTTGTCAAACTCTGCATATTCACTTATAAGGTTTAGGAACTTTTTCTTTGCCACTGCTGCCTTGGGCTTGCTCAATTTGGGATTGGCCCTAGATAAGCCATTAGAAGATAATCTAAAATTGTAAAGCTGCTTTAAAGATGCATACAAACATTATTAAAGTTAAGTTATTAAAATTATTACTTTTGAAGTTATTAAAGGTAAAGTTACTTAAAAAATACAACTTACAACTTTTTATTATGCAAGAGGACATCTGGATTTGAATCTATCCTTATATATATTCTGCTCTGGTGTTTGCTTCCCTGGCTCCCTGTAACTGTTTGTATCATATTTAAAACACTAATGGGGGCCTCCAATGCTAAAAATGGTTGAGCCACCTCCTACCTGAAGGACATGGATGAACTGGCCATGGGGAGTACTGTGACAATTCCCAACGGGCCGCTCTGTGTGTGTGTGGGCCGCTGATAGAGCTAAAAATAGAACCTGATTTAAGTACTGTAATATTGACATGTATCCGTATTGCAAGGCCATCTCCCAGTCACAGAAATGCTGCCTCACCTATGATAAAATGTAATCACAACAACCAAGAAAACTTTAGTTTGGAGCCCTAATGAGTGAGAAATGGATAAAGCATCAAAAAGAGCAAAGTAGAGGCTGAAAAGATATTTGAACATGATGCAGAGAAATGCATGAAACTCCTAAAGATGTTTGGCTGTCGGAGTGAAGAACAGAATGTCAGAGGTCAGAGCCTTTACTTCGCTTACTTTAGCTAGAATGCCAAGTTAGCGAGTTCAGTCTGCCGCTTTAGCATAGACTTGAGAATCGGACCCGTTTCAAAATACACTTATTCCCTACTTAGAACACTACATCTAAAATAACAAACACTTCAATTAACAGGCATTGAATGCTATCTAAACTATTATTGAATATAAACTGGTGAATATAAATGAATAATTTGGTGGACGTTCAGCTATTTCATATCCAGCATAGCATACTGTATCGATCGGAAAAAATAAGGAGACGGTGACATTAGTACCTATTCCTCAGAAAAACGTAAACTTTGTCTAGGTAACTTCGTAAAACAAAATTGAAAACGAAGAGTTTCATTCAGGAGATGAATCTTTGAGTGATTCTGTGAATTAAACAGTGCTTACTGTTGTTCAGAAATACAGTGGGGCAAAAAAGTATTTAGTCAGCCACTGATTGTACAAGTTCTCCTACTTAGAAAGAAGAGAGAGGTCTGTAATTTTCATCATAGATACACTTCAACTATGAGAGACAAAATGAGGGGAAAAAAAATCCAGGAAATCACATTGTAGGATTTTTAAAGAACTTAATTGTAAATCATGGTGAAAAATAAGTATTTGGTCACCCACAAACAAGCAAGATTTCTGGCTCTCATCACTGGCAGGCTTCTTTGTCTCAAAACAAATCTCAGGTTTTACTTCCCAAAATAACCATTTAAGAAAATTGATTTTTAATGACCATTGTAGAATTTTTAATTATGTCTATCAAAAAATATATAGATGGATAGACCGTTATTGATCCCAAGGCAAAGTGCTGAAAATATACTTTGCTCTTAATATGGTATCTGGTTATTCTGTTTACTTGAGTGATAAGACAGAATTTAAACTTCCAATAGAAAAAACATCTTTACATGTGATAGCTTCATATATTTTGATCTCTTATGGGGGGAGCCGGGTGTTTTCACTTTGGAGATGCTGTGATTGTAGTCCAGGGCTCAAATTACTTCCCAGTCCAGCTTTTTGCTGAATGCACTATTCAAACTACAATCTGTTATTCATACCTATAGAGACTCGAGCGTAGATTGACTGGATGTTCTCCTTTAGACAACAGGAAGACAAGCATTAAGACTCGTCTCTGTACTGCACCTAGTTGGTGAAACAAACTTTCCCTGGTGGTCTCTCACTGTCTGCAACTGAAGACCCACCCACCCATCAATCCAGCACTTACATATGTAATAATAATTATCCTTTCTTGTTGTTACTGTGTGTCTTTTATCTCTACACAATAAAGTCCTATCAAGGGTTTATTTTGATTGTATTCATGAGTAGTGGTTGACCAATATGTTTCTTTTTTTAATGGCCGATGCCGATATTTAGAGAGACCAATGGCCGATATATAATGCCGATATCACAATTATTTTTAAGCTATAAATGCACTCTTTTTTGAAATGGTATTTTTTATAAATAAAAAAGTAAAGTTTTATTGCTCATAACTACAGCATTTACTACCAGACAACAGTATCACATTCTTTCTGGGACAAAAATGAAAATGTGTAAATACTTGTTTAAAAAAAAAAAAAAAAAAAAAAAAAAAAAAAAAAAAAAAAAAAAGTTACACTAGTGCACATTGTATCAGCATTTCATTTGTTTTTAATCCCAGTTCCAGTTAAAACCAGTAAGCTATACTGCTGGAAACAAATTTTTCTTCTTAAGTTTTCTCATAATTGGCCCCACCCTCACTAAATCTCAGCATGCTTTTGTTTTTCGTCAACTGAGAAGTCCCAGCTCATGCTCTGCAAGTTCTAATGCAGCAACAAAAAGTTTATTTGCATTTTCCCCAATATTTTTGCATAGTGGATATATAAATTCCATGTTGAAATAATCGGCCTTGGCTGATATCTGCACTTTTTTCGTCTGATGCTGATTATTTCATAATGGTATTATATATCGACTGTAATGGCATTAACTGGCCTCTATCACTATTCTTGAGCTGTAGGCTATTTCTCCTACAATTAGGAGATGTCTGCTGAAGGAGTATGCAAAGTACAGCTGAAGTTGCTCCTGATAAGGTTGTCTGCTAGAGACTGGAAAGTTTGATGCAAATGAAGTGTTTGTACAAGTTATCAGATATACTGTGGTGGTTACATGAGAACAAATGCCTGAAATGCCATGAAAAATGATTGAAATTAAACATTAATCACATTTTGGCCGAAATGGTTCTTTGACATGATATGGATTTCTTTCCTTTATCATACTGTATTAAGCAACGCTATGATCATTTGTGTGAACACATATTTAACCAGCAAAGATGAATTTGGAGTATTTAAGCCATGATGTTCAAAAGCTTTACAATGCGTATAAATTAGAGACCAAATTTTTGGATGAAAGACATGAAATTTGACATGAAATTTTCGGCTGAAAAGCGACCATGACAAACTTGACCAGAGAGAGGAAATGAGGAGCTAGTGAACAGGAGCTCAGAGAACAAAGGTTTTAACTCGGTACATAAACTTGTGGGTTTGACCGCTTCAAACAAGGAGCTCAAATAGCAGAGGAAATGAGAGGAAATGGGAAAGAGGTGAGATGAATCAATACACTGGCAGTGGTACAGGAATGGGTCTTGAGCATTTGTAAAGGTGAGAATGGGACGGAATTTGGAATAGTGGAAATAAAGGCTGCAGGTGGGACAAACAGACATCGTTAAACAGACATCGAAGACTGTATATGAAATAGATCATTTGAATGTTTACAAAATTAGAAAGTAATTGCATCTATTGAGCTCCGGCAAGGAGTAGCAGCAGATGAACTTGTTAGCCATGTGGAATTAATTTCACATTCTCCAGAGACATTAGACAAGTGATATGATACTGTTCATGTTATGTAAAATAACAGACTTTTCTTTTTGAAATGCAATTTTTTTCCCCTGCAGTTTTTCAATTGTTCTAAATAACCAGAGCACAGCATACTGCTTTATCGCTTATCCTGGTTAGGGTTGTGGGGGAAGGTCTGGAGCAAAACTCGGAATTCAATGGTGCAGGCAGAGGGATTTCCTGAACATGGTGCCAGTATCCTGTAAACACAGTGCCTGACCTTCACGCAGCAAACCCCACATGGGATTTGAACCTAGGCCCTTAGGAAGTTTCCAGCAGTTGCTACTAAGCCACCAGAGCTGCTTGTTTAGATGGTGATTAGTAATTTGTATTAGATTTTTTATAAACAGCTTTATTATTTTAAAATATCACTAATAAAAAAATGCAGTGCATCATATATTTTATTTGACTTTTATTTCATTGCAGACAGACCCAAGATATTTCATGTTTTGTCTGGTCAACTTCAATTCATTTGTTAATATACATCTATTCCATATTCCAAAGAAAAGTTGGGTCAGGGTTAATTTTGGGCTAGCAATGAGGTTAAAAAATAATGATGTGATTTCAAACAGGTGATGTCAACAGGTGGTTGCAATCATGATTTGTTACAAAAGCAGCATCCATGAAAGGCTAAGGAGCAAAGAAGGGCAGAGGAAACAGTGCAAATTGTGTTTTTAAATTTTGAATGTTTAAAAACAATGCTCCTCAAAGAAAGTATGGTGCTCACACCAAAGATGAGAAGGACCATCCAGACTGTTATCAGCAACAAGTCCAAAAGCCAGAATCTGTCATGCTGTGGGGTTGTATGAGTGCCCTTAGCAAAAGGTCATTTACACTTCAGTGATGATGGCATTAATGCAGAAAAGTACACTGAGATTTTAGAGCAACACAAGCTGCCGTCAACACGTCATCTATTCCAGGAACGTCTGTGCATTTTTCAAACAGACAATGCAAAACCAACCTGCAACCCTGAAATGTGGAGAATGTGTGGAGAATTTTGACAACAGCAACCCTGTACAGCTTAAGTATTGCAAGTACTACAGTAAGTGTTGCAAGAATGGGAAAAAATAACACCTGAAACACTAAAACACACTTTGCACTCTCTGTGCCAACACAACTTGTAAGTGTTGTGTGAAGCAACATTACAAACTGGTAAATACTTTACCGTTCCAACTTTTTTTGGAATGTGTTGCAGGCTTGAAATGCAGGAATGGATGTTTATTAACAAATGAAGCTGACCAGACAAAACATGAGCCATTTTTTGTTTATAGTGTCTGCAATGAAATAAACAAAACATTTACCATACTGTCCCACCTTTCTCTGATTTCAAGTAGTACATTTGTAGCACAGTTCAACTCTTGAGGGTTTAAAGCTTTGCTCCAGGGATGAATGGTGGTAGAGACCAGATTTGAAGTCATATCCTTTTGATTAGTAGTAGTCAGTAATTTACACTAAGCCACCACAGTCCACACATGGCCAATCTGTTATACACTGCTCAAAAAAATAAAGGGAACACTCAAATAGCGCATCCTAAATGAATGAATGAAATACTTTGTTCTGTACAAAGTTGAATGTGCTGACAACAAAATCACACAAAAATCATAAATGGAAATCAAATTTATTAACCAATGGAGGCCTGGATTTGGAGTCACACACAAAATTAAAGTGGAAAAACACACTACAGGCTGATCCAACTTTGATGTAATGTCCTTAAAACAAGTTTAAATGAGGCTCAGTATTGTGTGTGGCCTCCACGTGCCTGTATGACCTCCCTACAACGCCTGGGCATGCTCCTGATGAGGTGGCGGATGGTCTCCTGAGGGATCTCCTCCCAGACCTGGACTAAAGCATTCAGCAACTCCTGGACAGTCTGTGGTGCAACGTGACGTTGGTGGATGGACCAGATGTACTCAATCGTATTCAGGTCTGGGGAACGGGCGGGCCAGTCCATAGCTTCAATGCCTTCATCTTGCAGGAACTGCTGACACACTCCAGCCACATGAGGTCTAGCATTGTCCTGCATTAGGAAAAATCCAGGGCCAACCGCACCAACATATGGTCTCACAAAGGGTCTGAGGATGCACATGGACCTCTGGCAAGCACATGCAGGGCTGTGCGGCCCTCCAAAAAAATGCCACCCCACACCATTACTGACCCACTGCCAAACCAGTCATGCTGAAGGATGTTGCAGGCAGCAGATCGCTCTCCATGGCATCTCCAGACTCTGTCACGTCTGTCATATGTGCTCAGTGTGAACCTGCTTTCATCTGTGAAGAGCACAGGGCACCAGTGGAGAATTTGCCATTCCTGGTGTTCTCTGGCAAATGCCAAGTGTCCTGCACAGTGTTGGGCTGTGAGCCCAACTCCCATCTGTGGACGTCGGGCCCTCATACCATCCTCATGGAATCGGTTTCTAACCATTTGTGCAGACACATGCACATTTGTGGCCTGCTGGAGGTCATTTGCAGGGTTCTGGCAGTGCTCCTCCTGTTCCTCCTTACACAAAGGCGGAGGTAGCGGTCCTGCTGCTGGGTTGTTGCCCTCCTACGGCCTCCTTCAAGTCTCCTGGTGTACTGGCCTGTCTCCTGGTAGAGCCTCCAGCCTCTGGACACTACGCTGACAGACACAACAAACCTTCTTGCCACAGTTCGCACTGATGTGCCATCATGGATGAGCTGCACTACCTGAGTCACTTGTGTGGGTTGTAGAGTCCGTCTCATGCTACCACGAGTGTGAAAGCACCACCAACATTCAAAAGTGACCAAAACATCAGCCAAAAAGCATAGGTACTGAGAATTGGTCTGTGGTCCCCACCTGCAGAACCACTCCTTTATTGAGTGTGTCTTGATAATTGGCAATAATTTCCACCTGTTTTCTATTCCATTTGCACAACAGCATGTGAAATTGATTGTTAATCAGTTTTGCTTCCTAAGTGGACAGTTTGATTTCACAGAAGTTTGATTTACTTGGAGTTATATTGTGTTGTTTAAGTGTTCCCTTTATTTTTTAAGCAGTGTTATATATATATATATATATATATATATATATATATATATATATATATATATATATATATATATATATAAAGATTGACTTATAATGGCCTAGAAATGAATCTGGATTTAAGATTGACTGAAGGACTGTGGTGGCTTAGTGTAAAATATATACTGTAAGGCCATATAAAGATTGGCTTATAATGGCCTAGAAATTAATACCTATAAAAACCTATAGCTAGCCCTAATAGTCATAGGACAGAACAATGTTCCACAGCATGTACACAACCATTTTTACACGCTTCCATCGTGGTCGCTAATAGCAAGAGATTGACCCAACTCTGAGCTGCATGAAAGCTGAATGCAGCCGAATCCACAGAGAACTCGCTGGTTTACAAGACACAGCTGTCATCACACAACCACATCAAACACACAGTAAAGGCCTTTGTGTGGTCCATTATGTTCCTCTACACTTTAGCGAGTTCAATCAAAGCTGCAGTCCTCTGAGAGATGCAGGAGAATTAGACTGCCAGACAGATCGTGTTGTATATCGTGCCCAGACAAACGGGAATCTCAACAACAGCTTATGTAAAAATGAACCCTCAGGGCTGCATCAAACTTTTCTTTAATATTTTATGGCCAAATATTGCACTGAATTGTCTCGCTTGGTAAACTTGTTTATACAGTGTGGAGTTGCACATGTATGTTTAAAAGTGTGATCTCAGAAGCTTAAAGTCTCCAGTGCCGCCGTCGTCAATAAAAAACATAGCCCTCCAGCTTATTACTACTAACACATTTTAACTGATTGTCATGTTCATTATGCATTTATTACAAAATGATGAAGAAGATGGCATTTCTTTTTATAGAATCTCAATTAACTCTAGAGGTGAGATAAACACTTGTCAGCTTTAAGTGAAGAGTCAAACTTAACAGGCCGTATCTGTTATTTGCTTTTTCTGTAATTGATCTTAAATTAGTTAGGCAAAGTCAGTAAGAACTTGCAGAGTTGTACAGATGGATTGGTGCTCTGTCTAGGTTGGGTTAGGCCCAGACTCCCCACAGCCCTGAATTAGAGTAAGGGCGAGGAAGAAAATTAATGAATATATTAATTCATTCATTAATGAGTTGTACCCTGCTATCTCAACTTCCAACATCTAAACCCCTACTATAAAGGGCAATGGGATATTCAAATACCCCAAGATTCAACATAAGCAATGGCCCGATGACCCTGGTCTACTAAAAAATTATGCTGGGCAAGTTGATTGGCCAACCACTAGCCCGTAACTGGCTAACTTCGATTCCATGGCAAGAATGGAGATTATGTTGCTCTCAGTACCTCACTGATGCAGCATGTCGAAGGTAAGTTAGTCAGCTAGTGAATATGTATTACTGTAACTTTGCTCATAAATTAATAAGACACAAAGCATGACTGCTTGTGTATCATGAGTGATTTTGGGTAGGGTTCCGATTCGGAACCAGTTTCAAAATTCCAAGAACTGGGTATCTGTTAAAAAAATAAAATAAAATAAAATAAAATTTCAATTCCACTTAACAGTCCTTGGTAACGTATTTTATGCTTCAAATAAATAGCTGCAATTAGTGCAAAAATCGTCTTTAAACGGGTACCTGTCTGCCAGGACCGGTGTGTCATGTCATCACATGGTTTTGTTTTGATATGGGCCACGAGAGCACTAGTGGAAGATGGACGCTCAAAAGTTTGGCTCCACTACGACAGAAAAGGCTAAATGTGGAAATTTGATCTGTTGTATAGGAGGTTGCCCCTCCAACATGGCAAAAGATATAAGGGACCGGCATGATATTGAGCTTCAGCAGTGAATTGTCTGCGGTCTAGCTCAAAAGCTGCATTAGTCATGAGAGTCTAAATTGCTTAACGTGAACAAAGCTTATCGTGGCTTAAAGTCCTACAACAATGGCATTGGTACAACAAACTTCTCTCACTTACTACTGAACATAAGCCATCTCTACTCCTGTAATGATGAACCTGTGATTCAAAAGAAAAGTAATAATTTTCACGTTAAGCTTTTATCTTCCCATTTAAACCTATTATAAGTAAAAAGCCTAAAGAGTAATGATTAATTTCCCTTTGGACCACATGTTCATCATTTCAGCAGTAGAGATTACTTATGACTAGTAGTAACTGAGGGAAGTTTGGTTTTCCTAGGTCACTGCTTTAGTACATTAAGCTTTTTACTTGTGATAGGTTCAAATGAAAAGAAAACGTAATGTAAAAGGGATTACTTTGGAAGTTGAAATCTAAAAAATAAAGATATTCTTTTTACTTAAAAAAAACTGGCACATTTTGGAATAGAAACTTGGAATTGATAAGCAGAATCGGAATCGATAATATGCAAGCGATACCCAACCCTAAGCTTGAGTGACATATAAGGCAGTCACCTTGCAACCAAGCTATGTTATGTAGCCAAGTTACAGTGGTGTGGAAAAGTCTTTGCCTATTCCTGATTTCCTTTAGTTTTTTTTTTCTTTGCATGTTTGTCACACTTAAATGTTTCAGAACATGAAACCAAGTTAAATATTAGCCAGAGACAACACAAGTAAACACAAAATGCAGTTTTTAAATGAAGGTGTTCATTATTAAGGGAGAAAAAAATCCAAACCTACATGTCCCTGTGTGAAAAAGTGATTGCCCCCTAAACCTAATATCTGGTTGGGCCACCCTTAGCAGCAACAACGTGCACCAAAGCGTTTGTGATAACTTGCAATGAGTCTTTTACAGCATTGTGGAGGAATTTTGGGCCACTCATCTTTGCAGAAATTGTTGTAATATTCAGCCACACTGGAGGGTTTTCCAGCATGAACGGCCACAGCATCTCAATAGGATTTCAGGTCAGGACTTTGACTAGGCCACTCCAAAGTCCTTCGTTTTGTTTTTCTTCAGCCATTCAGAGGTGGACTTGCTGGTGTGTTTTGGATCATTGTCCTGCTGCAGAACCCAAGTTCGTTTCAGCTTGAGGTCACGAACAGATGGCCGGACATTCTCCTTCAGGATTGTTTGGTAGACAGCAGAATTCATAGTTCCATTTATCACAGCAAAACAGCCCCAGACCATCACACTACCACCACCATATGTTACTGTTGCTATAATGTTCTTTTTCTGAAATGCTGTGTTACTTTTATGCCAGATGTAATGGGACACACCTTCCAAAGAGTTAAACTTTTGTCTCGTCAGTCCACAGAATGTTTTCCCAAAAGTCTTGGGGATCATCAAGGTGTGTTTTGGAAAAACTGAGACGAACTTTAATGTTCTTTTTGCTCAGCTTTTACGCAGGGCCATGTAGGTTTGGATTTTTTTTCTCCCTTAATAATAAACACCTTCATTTAAAAACTGCATTTTGTGTTTACTTCTGTAGTCTATGACTAATATTTAAATTGGTTTGATGTTCCGAAAACACTTAAGTGTTACAAACAAAATAACAAAAAATGTTATGTTGGACCTTGTACCCTAACCCACTATCCAAGGTTCTAGCTCCTGCTATAAAAAATGGTTATCCAAAAATTCGATCAGAGAAATCGGATTCCAAACCAGCTGAGTACAGAGTATTGGAAATAGATGGCTTCCCAAATGGAATCCAGCAGAAAAGCATAATCTGTAACGTAACGTTTGCTGCTCAGTGGGTGAAGCTGGGGGACGGAGACAGTTTCTCTTTTTTTCTCCAGATATTTAAAATAATGCCAGTCACTCTGCAGATGAGGTAAAGATAGCTCATAGCTATATGTTTAGTAAATGCAATTAATAATTTCTATATTGCTCATCCACAGTAGGTCACAACCACTTTAGTGTTAAATCACTATTGAATGTTCAACAAGCCCTTTTTAAGGCCGCTTTGACAGTAAAATGCAGTCCAACCCAGTACTAGCAAGGTGTACCTAATCAAGTGACTGGTGAGTACATATCATTAAAATGACATAGACGGTTCTGGCCATATTATCCACTTCTAATATAAACAAGGTAGAAGAGCAAAGAAGGCCCAGATAGGTCAATCAGAAAGTATCTGGGATAAAAATGGTGTCTACCATTACCCTTTTTGCAGGTTACCCAATTATCCAGACTGCACGGATACCATATATACATCATGGAACATTTTAAACACATCCCTATAAAGCTTATGACTTCAGGTGTTTGGCTAAACTCTGAACCTAATAAACACATGGACCTGTGGAGAACACATTCGTCTTTTGTATCCTATCTAAAAGGAACATAAACAACTCGTCACGTGTTTGCACCTTCTCTATATTCATAGCTGCACTGCAATTCATAAAACATGGATCACGAGGACTACAAAATGGCTACCTTGAATCCCAAGAGTAAGTAAATGTATGAATTATTAAGGTTATGTTGCTCCTTTACATTTTTCCATTTAAGCAGATGCTTTTATCAAAGCAATCTAGATTCCAGATAGAAACTCTTCCACAGTACAGCGCTGAGCACATGTCCTTCCTCAAACACAACAGTGGCTGGATTTTGGCTTTGTCTATTTATTTATTTATTTATTTAATGTCATGTCAGCTTTAATGGCTGTTCTTGACAGCAGCAAGGTTATAGTGATGCTAGTCAGAGACACTCACGCTGGGGGCAATTCAGAGCGACCAATTAACCCAACACATGACTTTGGAATGTGGTAGGGAACCGGAGTATCTGGAGTGAAACCACATGGGGAGGACATGTGGGCAGGCAGGGTCCGAAGTCAAGAATAAACACTGGATCCCTGGAGCTGTGAGGCAACCAGGCTAAGTGAATGTACCATGTGGTGTAAGGATCATAAGGTTCGTACAAGTTAGTGTTTTAAAACCTAATAATAGTATTATTGTTGAGATTGTGAAATGATTCGTTATGGCCGACATTTTCACTCTTGATCTGCTACCACTCAAACTGAACACGTCTGAGTGTGGTGAGTTAACGAAACAGTGTGTTACATTACTTGTCTTCTTTTTTATTATCAACAAAATTATTTAAGATTCTGACACTTGGTTTTACGTCTAACTGTCACCTCCGCTTTCTCTGTTTCCAGTATTCTGGTTTCCAGAGCTTTCCCAGATTTTCTCACGCCCACAACCCAGCCCTGTCCAATCAGCCCAATCGGCTGCGTATTGATTGGTCTCACTTGTCCTGCAATTCCCTAATCACATCCTCTGTAATTTAAGTTCATGCACCTTCAGAATTTGTTTGGGTGCCATATTCAAGCCTTTTCACCTAGGCTACGTTTGTTCACTATCTGCGCCCATCACCACATTCTGATGTTACCCTATATTTTCTCTTTTGGTCAAAAACTGAAAGTGCTATTTTCAGTGCATCACTAACCACTCACAAAATGCAAGTGTCTTGCAGCTATGATATTCAAAACAATCGTTTGAATGTACTTCCAAAAGCAATAGAAATACAGGTGCTGACGATGGTCCGACTTACAATGGGAATCCAATTACACACATAAACACACATTCAGCAGCAACTGCATTCTGAATTTTTTATTTAGATTTTCCACCAAGCAAGCGATACGCAGTATGATTAGAGTTGATCGTTGGAACTTATCGATTCCGCTTCTCAATTCCAGTTCTTATCGATTCCAAAATAGTGATGAAATGTGTTTTTTTTATATTTCAATTTTAAAAGTAATCATTTTTCTTTTGGGTTTTCTTCCCAATTACACCTATTATAAGTAAAAAGCTTAAAGTGCGTTACTGTACTAAAGTGATCTAGGAACACCAAACTTAATCTCTACTGCTGACATGAAGAATATGTGGTCCAAAGGGAAAGTAATCATTTTTACGTTAAGTGTTTTACTATAGGTTTAAATGGGAGGCAAAAAGCTCAACTCAAAAATGATTCCTTTCCCTTTGGACCACACATCCATCATTTCAGCAGTAGACATTACTTATGACCAGTAGTAATTAAGAAGTTTAGTTTTCTTAGGACATTGTTTTAGGACATTAACCCACGTTAAGCTTATTCACATTAAGCCTTAGGCTGTCCCAGCTAACGCAGCATTTGGGCTAACATACTGCAGACAGTTGAATGCAGTACAATGCTGAGCATCATGCTGGTGCTTCAGATGTTTTGCCATGTTGGAGATGCATCCCCCTTTACAATATATCAACTTTCCACACATATTGCACTTGGCCTTTCATTTTCTCTTAAAGCGGAGCCAAACACACCCATGTACTTGAAGCATGAAATGCATTAGTAAGAACAGGTTCCGGGTTTCGATACATAACCCTAAGTATGATACTCTCCCTCAGATGCTGGGCATCCAGGCAGCAGCCAGCTGACTGAGCTGAGCAACAGCACCAATGGACTAACCATGTTGTTTATGTTTTTCACTCTCAACTCTCAATTATTATGCACCTGTAATAACGCTCAATAGCTGATTACACTTTCAAGTAATCCAGGGCATTCCTAAGAGCATTTGCGTTGGGGTTTGTAGTGGCAGATAAGATTGTACTAGATATATTTTCACAACATGCGTTAAGTTGACTGAAATGACACAGACAAACATTACACCAAACCCTAAATCATGCAACCATTAGACCTGTGAAATCTCAAATAACGTTCTCAGAGAGCTGACTTACATACTCTGAAGATGTCAGTACTGGATAAGTATCAGGTATCAGCCAATACACAGATCTCTGGTGTCGGTACAATGACAGTAGATTCCTCTCCTCCATGAAATTCACATCTTATTGACTAAACACTATGGAGGCACTCAAAATATGAGCTCTGCTGAACTTTTCTGTGTGAATTGTCACACCTCAAGGCAGATTTCCAATGCAAGCTGACATGTAAGTGATCACCCTATTGTCAGAATCTCAACCATGGCTCTCAGTCTGAGAGTAAATAGCTGGTCCTGCTTCATGGGGGAGAAGGACAAAGGACGACATTCTTCTCTCCCTTATCAATCATGTGTCTGTATGTATATATATATATATATATAAAAAATTTTTTGAAGTTATGTAGCTCATGGGTTTCTTTAAGGGGTCCTCTGAGTCAACCACATCCTTCTTGAAGGACTACTGAACAGACAGTATTCTTGATGAATAATAGCAGCTTAATGAGGAGCATAATTGGTCACAAATTACCCTCTATCAGACTGTGTCAGCAGGACTGAGGGCTAAACATGTTATTATAGGCATCATGAAAAATAGCACCACTGTACAATAGATTGGCAATCCCAATCAGAATCTTTCCTAGAAATGACGAATGGGCAAGACAACAGTTTTTGACTGTGAATGCTTTACATGTCTGCCTTAACAGAGAGATCACAAGAACCATCATACTATATACACTGACTGCTTATGCTGAAAATGCTGATATGATATCCGAGGTGTTTCTAGCAACCAGACGGTACATGATTCACCACTACAGCTCATGTTTTACCTGACAGAACAGCTCCACAGCGAGTACTGGCAGCTTTAAATTAAACAAAGTAACAAATGCAGCTGAAAAACTGATGCTGTGACAATGTGACTTGAACAACAATATGATTCCAAAGAACACAGTCAAAATCAATCGCTTTAAGACTTGACTTTACCAAGTTGCAAAAATTTTCAAATATCATCATAATTCCACTGCAGCTGATGAACACAACATTTAGAGAGACTACTGAATCCAAAATTACCAGTCTTTTCTGTTTTTTTAGCGCTTTTTTTGTGTGTTAAGTGTTCTAGCTGGACTTCAGAAATGTATTTTTCAAAAATGTCCAAGGTTCAGGTCCCAGTATTACCAACCTGTCACCGTTGGGCCCTTGAGCAAGACTATTAACCCTAGATTGCTTGGGCGACTGTATCAGTTATAAGTCACGCTGGACATGAATGTCTATTAAATACTTTAAATGCAGTGGTGGCTCAGTGGTTAAGACACTGGAGTACTGACCAGATGGTTGAAATTGTGACTGTCAAATCTGCCACTGATGATTTAACTAACCATCAGTTGCTTGTACTGTACTTTGTGAGAGTGTATCGGTTGTAAGTTGCTCTGTATATGTATCTGCTAAATGCTGTGAATAGAAAAAAAAATCCCAGTTAAACAGGATGACACTGAAGGATGTAACATTGTGGTGGCCTAGCGGTTAAGGTCCTGGACTGGGTTCAAATCCCACGTCTGCCAAGCTGCCACTGTTGGGTCCTTGAGCAAAGGCCTCAACCCACCATTGCATGGATTAAGAATGAGTCAGTAGTAAGTCACTCTGATTAAGGGCATCTGCTACATGCCTAAATGTAAATTTAACATTCAGCTCATTTTCAACAGTCCCAATTAGAAAGAGATACGTAGTTTTGTTATACATGACATTTTGTATTTAAAGTATTTCAATTATTGGTTAGTTTTCTTTCACATTTCCAGTGCCAGATTAGTTAAATGAACCACAATTGGAGATTCCATAACCAGATTTACCCATCGTAGATGCTGATTCTAGAGCTGACTATATAACCCACATGAGATCTACAGTACTGTGCAAAAGTCTTAAGCCACAATTAGATGAGATATACCATTATTTTAGCAATAGTATTAGGACCATACATAAATACTCCCCATTCAGAAAATACAGCGAATTTGTTTGCAGTATTAAAAAAACAGAAAAATAAGAAAAAACAGCTCCAACAGGCTACAGTGGCAAGTATTTAGTGTGATCTCCCCTTACACTTGAGAAACAGGAGCATCTATCAGCTTCTTCGGGATCCCAAGTTGACCTTTCTCCAGTCTAAGGAAGCTTGATCAGTGGGTGGTCTTTATGGAATTGTAGCAGCCAAAAATCCACTTTTTTGTAAAGATTGGAATGAAGATCAGTAGAAAAGAGTATTATTGAGAAAATAACCCAAGTTTGAACACATCTAATGTTGGCCTAATACTTTAGCACAGTGTACTGACACCATATAGACAAGCTGCATTAAGCATATACACACCCTGTACATCTTACAATGCCTGCACATATGCCTTTCATTCTTCACGATAAGTGTAGAGTGTACATTTCTAAAACAAGGTTATGAACAAGCGGATGACTATTTCAAGCAGTGAAGTTTCTTTCCTGGGAAATCCAGTGACAAGTCAGCTAGCCAGGCACCAAACAGAAAAAAGGCCAAACTCCAGAAGAGTATTTTCCACATAATGTTTGTTATTTATGACTGTGCCTGGAACCCGAGTGTTTGTGTTTAACAGCTATATGCCTGCATTGCTTCAGGGCCAGTGCCAACATGCTGGTCTAAGGAAATCATTCTTAGCTGTCTGTAATGGCACAGCCAAGGTGTTTGGCAGAATGAAAACCTGGCAATAAGCAAGGACAACGAATTTCACTAGAAAATACATACATCAAGAGGTAACAAAAAATATAAAAGTAGGTAGAGTGACACATTTTAAAAACACACCTATTTCACATAACACATGCGAGAGGAGAGAGAGAGAAAATAACCTTTCAGACAAAATCGAACAAAAACAGGGCACATATGGCTCAAATCATTACAGTTCCCTCACAAAAGCTCCATTATTGTGTGTGTTTTATTCAACACTAGGCATACTGGGCAACAGTTAACACAAAATAGCTACTGCAATTTTATGCTAAATAAAGCTGTTTCCCTGCTAGCATAGCACAACTAGTGGTCACACAATACTTGCCTCGTCTGTTTTGTCTTCTAAGGTTTCAGTAATTTACACAACCTGTTATCATCCAATACATGTTTAGTCTTGTCACTATCATAAAGCCGTAGTTGCTCGAGTTGTTGTGTTTCACACTAAACGCTTCACCAAAAAAGTTAACTACCATTTTGTGTTTGTAGATGTTGGGTAGGATATGGAAGATGACTTCACTAATGTTAACCATTGATCACCAGTGTTGATCATGGGATGTAAAAATAACTTACTTCAGATCCATACAGACAGAGCATACTTACAGTGGTGCTTTAAAGTTCATGAACCCTTAAGAATTTTCTATATTGTGCATAAATATGAGTTAAAACATCTGATTTTCACACAAGTTCTAAAAGCAGATAATGAGAACACAGTTAAACAAATGAGACAAATGGAGGAAATTCAAGACTATTGTTACCCTCCCCAGGAGTGGTCGACCAACAAAGATCACTCCAAGAGCAAGGCGTGTAATAGTTGGCGAGGTCACAAAGGACCCCAGGGTAACTTCTAAGCAACTGAAGGCCTCTCTCACATTGGCTAATGTTAATGTTCATGAGTCCACCATCAGAAGAACACCGAACAACAATGGTGTGCATGGCAGGGTTGCAAGGAGAAAGCCACCGCTCTCCAAAAAGAACGTTGCTGCTCGTCTGCAGTTTGACAACGACCCTAAGCACACAAGTCGTTCTACCAAAGAATGGTTAAAGAAGAATAAAGTTAATATTTTGGCCAAGTCAAAGTCCTGACCTTAATCCAATGGAAATGTTGTGGAAGGACCTGAAGTGAGCAGCTAATGTGAAAAAACCCACCAACATCCCAGAGCTGAAGCTGTTCTGTACGGAGGAATGGGCTAAAATTCCTCCAAGCCGGTGTGTGCAGGACTGATCAACAGTTACAGGAAATGTTTAGTTGCAGTTATTGCTGCACAGGGGGGTCACACCAGATACTGAAAGCGAAGGCTCACATACTTTTGCCAATCACTAATATGTAATATGGGATAATTTCCCTCAATAAACTTATATTCCATCCCAGTAAAAGTTACATTTACAACTTTTTCCGCTCCTTGTTATGTCCAAATAACTCAATTTTAGTTTCATCAGTACACAGCATTTTATTCCAAAATGAAGCTGGATTGTCCAAATGTGCTGTAGCACACCTCAAGTGACTCTGTTTGTGGCGTGTCATGCAGAAACAGGCTTCTTCTTGCCATTACTCTCCCATGTACAGCCTCTCCTTGTGCAAAGTGCGCTGTCTAGTGGAACGAAGAACAGTGACACATCTGAAGCAAAGATGAGGGTGTGTAGCGTCTTGGAGGTGGTCGCGGCTTACTATGACTGTTATCACCCATCCTTCGCCTCTGGGACCTCTATATGGATTGTTCTTGGTTCTGCCACTCTCGGGACGTTCCTTAACTAGAAACTGTGCCTGTGGTCTTCCATTGCCTCCTATGTTCCTCCCAGTGGAAAACTGACAGCTGAAATCTCTGAGGAGCTTTTCCCGTTCCCTGAACCATGATGTTGAAAACCTGTTTCAGGCCATTGAGAGTTGTTTGAGGCTCCCATGTTGCCACTCTTCAGAAGAAGATGCAAAGAGCAAAGAGGAGAAAAACTTCCAATTGGCCACCTTAACCCTTTCTCATAGTTGGATTCACTTGTGTATGTAGATCAAGGGTCAGTGAGCTTACAAAACAAATTTTGTGTTCCAATAATTAGTGCTAAAGGTATTCAAATGACAAGGGTGCCCAATTGATACAATCTTACAATCCAAGCAATTGTGGGTTAAGGGTCTTGCTCAAGGACCCAACAGTGGCAGCTTGGCAGAGGTGGGATTTGAACCCTGGACCTTCTGGTCCATAGTCCAGTACCTTACCCGCAAGGCTACCACAGTCACCTGTGGGACACCTACGGGAGTGGAGATTGTAGCTTACACCCCATTTAAAATGTGTTTTTCCTTTCTTCCAAAAAAAATCGATATTTTGAACTTAAAAGCAATGTAGTATACTGTGAAAATAAATATTGCGAGATATTGCTGTATCGACATTACCTTGTATTGGCCCAAGAACACAATCAGGCTAAAATCCTGATTCATTTCATGTAGTTAAATACACAAAAAAATAAAGAGTAACTTTATGTACTTTATTAAGTATGCAAGTGCAATTTCAGTCTTCACTTAACAAGAGGCTTTAGTCGCTGAGAGAGCCTTTAGTCGCTGTCTGAAGACAATAACAGACAGCCAGTGGAAATTCATTCCACCACCAAGGTGCCAGTATGGAGAAGTCTTGATGCACATCCTTTATTCTTGACCCAAGCTTGTGTGTCAAAAGGTACGAGGTACACAGCAGGGTTTGTTTAGAGCTTTTAGGTAGAGAGAGGCTGGTCTGTTTTTGCCATTGGATTTGACAGCTACTGGGAGCCAGTGAGGCGAATGCAGCTGTGGGGTGACATGAGAAAATTTGGGTAAATTGAAAACCAGACATTCTGCTGCATTCTGATCCAGTTGCTTCTGTGAAACAAAATATTTACTAAATATATTATCATTTGACATGTACAGTGGTGCTAGACAGTTTGTGAACCCTTTAGAATGTTCTACATTTCTGCATAAATATGACCTACAACATCATCAGATTTTCACACAAGTCCTAAAAGTAGACAAAGAGAACCCAGTTAAACTAACGAGACAAAAATATTATATTTGGTCATTTATTTATTGAGGAAAATGACCCAATATTACATATTAGTGAGTGGCAAAAGTATGTGAACCTCTAGGATTAGCAGTTAATTTGAATGGGATGGGATGACAATCAGGTGTGAGTGGGCACCCTGTGTTATTTAAAGAACAGGGATCTATCAAAGTCTGCTCTTCACAACACACGTTTGTGGAAATGTATCATGGCACGAACAAAGGAGATTTCTGAGGAGCTCAGAAAAACAGTTGTTGATGCTCATCAGGCTAGAAAAGGTTAGAAAACCATCTCTAAAGAGTTTGGACTCCACCAATCCACAGTCAGACAGATTGTGTACAAATGGAGGAAATTCAAGACCATTGTTACCCTCCCCAGGATTCACAAACTTTCAAGCACCACTGTATGCTGTTTTCATTTCTTATTTCATTTGCTCTTAGTTACTATACTCTTTTTTCCTTAGGCTGTAAGCTATTTCTGCAAGCATGACGATTAGAGATTCACCGAAACTTTGGTCTCTGAACATCGGTTTTCAGCCGAACAAGAACTAAAGCCTAAATTTGTGACCCGAAAAAGGTCAAACTCTTGAATTCGGTGCACAAACTAAGAAAAGTGTGTGTCCTCTCTTGACCATGACAGTCCAGGGCGTTAAATAACAGAAACTGTGATTAAGTAAATGCAAGACAGGTGAGAGGAATCAGTACAGGCCTGGGATAGAGGCACATGAGAAAGCATGAGTATGTCCAGAATAAAAAAAAAAAAAGAAAACTGGAAAAACAGATGTCAGGCATGAAAGTTAAGTAGATGTAAAATCTAATTTCCTTAACTTTGCTGCATCGGTCAGCACATACTCAAGTTTTTGCCAAAGGAGATTAACTGTGAAAATGCTGACCATGTGGAATCATTTCCCATTTCTAATCACATTAGATATCTAAAGACATTAGACAAGTGATCTGTAATTATTATTTCATGTGAGGTATCAATAATACAATCTATATTTTTATTGCATGTCATTCAACTAAAATGAAATAAAAACAGAAGAAATCAGTGTTCAATATGACAGTGAGATTTCAGCTCACTGTCCTCAAAATTACTTTTTAATCCTGCATGTTTAAACTAAGGCAAAAAACAACAACAAAATAAAACAAATAGCAAATGATGACAAGAAAAAGCAATCAATACGAGGATAACCATGCAATCTAAACCTTTCCTATTAATCTGGATATTTTTAAGGAAGCCTGTTAATATTAGACAATAAAATCTAAATAAAAAAGTTTGCCAACCTCCTTTAAACATGACATATCAAACCCATTGTCCATCGTTATTACATTCCCCAGGCGTCTTAATGAAATTTCTGTGACATGCTTTGGTCAAATTACCAGAGCTGCTCCTTTAAATGATACTGGGCCACTGCTCACCCCACCCAACTCTGTGATACAGGCCTTCATGCACCTATGTCATTTAAATATATGTCATTTAGATGCCCTTATCCAGTGCAACTTACAATTGATACAATCTTACAAGCGATTGTGGGCCTTGCTCAAGGAGCCAACAGCCTGGCAGAGGTGGGATTTGAACCCTGGATCTTCTGGTCCATAGTCCAGTGCTTTAACCGTTAGGACACCACAGTCCCATATTATCTTAGTCATTAAATAATAGCAGGCAGTTTCTAGAGATAGCACTGCTGACTTAACTTACTGTACTGTACACTCTGAATGTGATATGATTATGTCTCTGTCTAAGGAATCGACTGCAGTTGTTATAAGGTTGACTTCTAGTTCTTGACTTGAAGGCCTTGAATCACAGAATCGATTCATATTCTATGCACATGTGAATCAAAGTGTCAATGACACCTTAGATAAAAATGTAGGAACTGCACACAGTGCTGTTTACAAGCTGTTTGATTAAAGGAGTCAAAACGGCTTGTTGAAGCCCATGCTTTCTGAACTAGGCAACCTACAAAGGCTGATTTAACAGTTTCCAGATTGGCATGGACTCGAGATACCAAAATGTGTGTGCACAAGCACCGAAAAAAGTGAGTTTTACATGATAAATGCATTTTAAATTATGTTAATATAAAGCTATTAATCTTTAAGATTTGTCCAAGTCTGTAATCTGCATCACTTAATCTTACCGGAGTATTAGGAATATTACATTTACAAATACTTTGATGAAACCAATGCAGCATATTAAACCATTTTGGCAGCTCTTACCGGTTCTGGTTGCCAAGTATGTGAAAATGTAAGAACAACAAACAAACAACAAAGCAGGACTGAGAGCAAAATTGAAACCCAAGGCAAAAAAGTGCCCAGTGCCTTAAGCAGTATATCAAGTTGAATCCCTCCAGCACAAATGCAGAGGTAGTGAGGGAGGAATCTATAATTGACTGGCACTCAAAAACAAGCAGCCGTGTGGACCTATATAACTCAATGACATGCAGGTAAATGTTTGTTAGACAAGTGGAAGGATGACACGAAGTGTTTCAATTGAATGACCAATAATTGTGTGATTTCTCCAAGTTCCATGTATATGTATGCTGAATTGGCCTAAGAGATTTTTGTGAGACCAGAATGACTTACTAACAGTAGTGACTCTTTAATTGTGTTTAAATATGAGCTCTGTCCTTCTGAAACTAGCTTTAATTAACACCTGTAACCAGAACGACAGAGGCATATTGAGCCAAAGTGGACAGTGGTGGTGCATTGGGATTATACACAATTATCTGGAATTGGCTGATTTTTAATTCTATGCTGACAACAGATGGAACATGCAAGACTGTTTGATAAACCTAAAATCAAGTGACAATTAACAGTATAAAAATCATTTTAAACGTAATCAGAATTAGAAAGTAATTCCAAATGCTGTTTGATTCCTTCACTCACCTGTGCCGGTCAACAAAATAACAGCGAAAGTGTCTGGCCGTAAGCACAGCCATTTATATACAACAATGCACTCTGTTGTGTGCCACCAGTACAATTATATGAACATAAAAATTCAGTCATAATTACAGATTTGTTCCCTTTAAATGGCTGAGGTCTTAAAAATGATAATAAATGATAATAGGGATTTAAAATCTGTCTTTTAACTTCAGTTGTTGGACCGTAAACAGACTCAAAACCGCAAAGGCACTGTACAGCTCTGCCTGTTGTATGATGGTACAGTATGCAGTACCATACAGAACGCTAATGGCCATGTTTTACTTAATTACTATAACAGATTCATATGTTAATTACTTATTTATGCACTGTTACGCCACCAGAACTGGCAGGGTATTATTATTGTTATGTTGCACTCCAATGCAGTGCCTTTTACTTATTCTGTCCAACTGGTCACACAAGCCAATCAATGTTGCGGAGTCGATTATTCACTTGAAAGCTCACTACATTAGCTCATATTTGGAGTAGAGACTGTTCTAACTCGGTTGATGTGTTTGTTTGTAACAAGCTGTAAATGAAGTTCATTGGTGTTTGTGCCTGTCCTATTGCAAGTAGTACTCTTTTGTTTGTTCCCCCACTACCTGTATATTCTCTCTCACCTACAACTATATACAATGGTGCTTGAAAGTTTGTGAACCCTTTAGAATTTTCTATATTTCTGCATAAATATGACCTAAAACATCATCAGATTTTCTCAACAAGTCCTAAAAGTAGATAAAGAGAACCCAGTTAAACAAATGAGACCAAATATTATACTTGGTCATTTATTTATTGAAGAAAATGATCCAACATTACATATGAGTGGCAAAAGTATGTGAACCTTTGCTTTCAGTATCTGGTGTGACTCCCCTGTGCAGCAATAACTGCAACTAAACATTTCCTGTAACTGTTGATCAGTCCTGCACACCGGCTTGGAGGAATTTTAGCCCATTCCTCCGTTCAGAACAGCTTCAGCTCTGGGATGTTGGTGGGTTTCCTCACATTAGCTGCTCATTTCAGGTCCTTCTACAACATTTCGATTGGATTAATGTCAGGACTTTGACTTGGCCATTCCAAAACATTAACTTCATTCTTCTTTAACCATTCTTTGGTAGAACGACTTGTGTGCTTAGGGTCGTTGTCTTGCTGCATGACCCATCTTCTCTTGACACTCAGTTCATGGACAGGTGTCCTGATATTTTCCTTAAAAATTCTCAGATATCATTCAGAATTCATTGTTCCATCAATGATGGCAAACTGTCCTGGCCCAGATGCACCCAAACCCTGATACTACCACCACTATGTTTCACAGATGGGATAATAATGCAGTGTTTTTATTTCTCCAAACATAAAGCTTTTCTTTAAAACCAAAAAGTTCTAATTTGGTCTCATCCGTCCACAAAACATTCTTCCAGTAGCCTTCTGGCTTGTTCACTTGATCTTTAGCAAACTGCAGACGAGCAGCAATGTTCTTTTTGGAGAGAAGTGACTTTCTCCTTGCAACCCTGTCATGCACGCCATTGTTGTTCAGTGTTCTTCTAATGGTGAACTCATGAACATTAACATTAGTCAATGTGAGAGAGGCCTTCAGTTGCTTAAAAGTTACCCTGGGGTCCTTTGTGACCTCACCAACTCTTACACACCTTGCTCTTGGAGTGATCTTTGTCGGTCGACCACTCCTGGGGAGGGTAACAATGATCTTGAATTTCTTCCATTTGTACACAATCTGTCTGAATGTGGATTGGTGGAGTCCAAACTCTTTAGAGATGGTTTTGTAACCTTTTCCAGCCTGATGAGCATCAACTCTTTTCCTGAGATCCTCAGAAATCTTCCTTGTTCGTGCCATGATACACTTCCCCAAACATGTGTTGTGAAGAGCAGACTGTGATAGATCCCTGTTCTTTAAATAAAACAGGGTGCCCACTCACACCTGATTGTCATCCCATTGATTGAAAACACCTGACTCTAATTTCACCTTCAAATTAACTGCTAATCCTAGAGGGTCACATACTTTTGCCACTCACTAATATGGAATACTGGATCATTTTCCTCAATAAATAAATGACCAAGTATAATATTTGTGTGTCATTTGTTTAACTGGGTTCTCTTTATCTACTTTTAGGACTTGTGTGAAAATCTGATGATGTTTTAGGTCATATTTATGCAGAAACATAGTAAATTCTAAAGGGTTCACAAACTTTCAAGCACCACTGTAACCTTGTTCACATTCACTCGCTGAGTCTCTGTTTCATCTGGCTGATCTTCAGTTTTGTTCGTAATACTGTCCACTTTCCCCTGCAGTGGGTCGTAATTATTGTGAATTTCCAAAAATCATAAAAGTTTTAGCATGTGTCTAACAGCATCGTTTTCATATAGTGACTCTGACGCATTTACACATTGTTTGCACAGTTTTCTTGTAAAAATACCCTTAATATTTACACCACAGTAGCCTAAAAAGACTATGCAACTATGGTAATGTCCAGTCAACGTCCATTTCGGTCAATGTTTGTTTGTTTGGTTTATTTAACGTCGCCATCAGCGTCAGTGGCCATTTCAGCAACACACAAGGTTACATCAAAACTAGTCATATACAGATATATATACACACTCAAGTCAATGCCAATTAGCGTAATAAATTAACCTGCCATGCCTTTAGACTGTGGGAGGAAACCGGAGTACCCGGAGTAAGACACAGGGAGGACATGCAGACTCCACACAGGCTGCTCCACCCTGGGATTGAACCCAGAACCTTCTTGCTGTGAGGCGGCGGTGCTACCCACCGTGCCGTCCTTAGGTCAATGTCCTGTTGTACTGGACACTGCAGTATCTTAGCTGTTTAGACAATACTTTTACACTACATTTTCCCATACAGGATTTCTAAGTACTGTATATAAAATGGTTTTCAAACAACATACAGGTCGCATAACATGAAACTTCACAGAGCGTATTGTGGATGCTAAGTGATGTATAACTGTATATTGATTATACGAAATACTTCTTTCCACAGTACTGCGAACCTAAAGATTTCATTTTACACACCAGTACTTACAGAACGTTTACAAGAAGCACGCCAGAACATTCATACCTAATATCTAATGCAAGTCCCACCTCTGCCAAGCTCCCACTATTGGATCCTTGAGCAAGGTCCTTAACCCACAATTGTAACGTTGTAGCAGTTGCAAGTCACTCTGGATAAGGGTGTCTGGCCTAATGCTGTAAATGTAAACTAAACTTTTCATAAATTGATACACAAAACATGAAATTTTTGTGAACGCTGCTGTCCTTTCTCGGCCAGACTATTTGCAGTTATATATCATCGACACTGACAGTGTAATCACAGGAATGCATAATGCAAGCTTCCCAAGTTGTAACGCAGAAGAATCATGCTTGACGAGTTTAAACATCTGTAATGGTCTAAATGATAAACGGCTCCGGTTCATGAGCGGCCCATGTGCTGACACATAAATTGGAAATGCTGGAGCATAAACAGTTTAAATGGCTGAGCGCCTTTATATCAGAGGTGTTAGTGAAAGATAAACTTAGCAATTAAAGGAGTCCATATTTCCGTTCGTCGCCAACAGCTCGGCGGCAAGAACACAGAATACAGGAGAATCACTGCTGTTAAACAGATATCCTTACACTCTACAATCAATATGTTACATTATGCATTAGAATAAGCAGTCATTAAAAGCAGCAAGGTGCCATGGAATGATCTGCTAAAGCACGAAGCAGTCCTGTGGTTTACAGTTAGGTTTGAAACTGAGATATTTTAAGTTTCAAGAAAGTGCTAAAACATAAGTAAAAGTATCTGACTACAGACTTATAGAAAAGCTGCCTTTCCTTCAATTAGGGACTTGTAGATGACTCAGCAGGCCAAGTACTGCATAGACAGTACTGTACAAGTCTTAGGACACCATTAGATTAGATACTGTGGGGCAAAAAAGTATTTAGTCAGCCACTGATTGTGCAAGTTCTCCGACTTAGAAAGATGAGAGAGGTCTGTAATTTTCATCATAGATCATCATAGCAAGATTTCTGGCTCTCACAGACCTGTATCTTCTTCTTTAAGAAGCTCTTCTGTCCTCCACTCGTGACCTGTATTAATGGCACCTGTTTGACCTTGTTATCTGTATAAAAGACACCTGTCCACAGCCTCAAACAGTCTCCAAACTCCAAACTCAACCGTGGTCAAAACCAAAGAGCTGATGAATGACACCAAGAAGAAAATTGTAGACCTGCACCAGCCTGGGAAGAGTGAATCTCCAATAGGCAAGCAAGGTGGTGTGAATCAACTGTGGGAGCAATTGTAAGAAAATGGAAGACATACAAGACCATTGATAATCTCCCTCAATCTGGGGCCCCACGCAAGATCTCATCCCGTGGGTTCAAAATGATCATGAGAACGGTGAGCAAAAATCCCAGAACTACATGGAGGGACCTGATGAATGACCTGCAGAGAGCTGGGACCAAAGTAACAAAGGCTACCATCAGTAACACACTATGCCGAGAGGGACTCAGATCCTGCAGTGCCAGGCGTGTCCACCTGCTTAAGCCAGTACATGTCCAGACCCGTCTGAAGTTTGCCAGAGAGCATATGGATGATCCAGAAGAGGATTGGGAGAATATCATGTGGTCAGATGAAACCAAAATAGAACTTTTTGGTAAAAACTCAACTCGCAGTGTTTGGAGAAAGAAGAAATCTGAGTTGCGCCATACCTACTGTGAAGCATGGGGGTGGAAACATCATGCTTTGGGGCTGTTTTTCTGCAGAGGGGACAGGACGACTGATCCGTGTTAAGAGAAGAATGAATATTCATGAGAATTTAACCCATAATGTTTCGTCACTCATCTAAGTGACTTCATCAGTCTCAGCTAGTTGGAAAACTTCCCCAATCTCCCCAATCTCCCCAATCTCTTTACACCGTTGTACCTCGGTTCTTGTTGTTATTTTGTTCCAGAGGGTTTGTCGAGAATTGAAAACGACGAGTAGCGAGCACATTTTTCCCATAAAGAATAATGTAAATTGAATTAATTTGTCCCAGACCCCAAGTAAATCCATACTGTATAAGGCATTATATTCATTAACAGAATCGTATTGTACAGGTGCTCCCTGATTTACGAAGGGGATATGTTCTGAAAAGAAAAAAAAAAAAACATCAGAAGTTAAATGTATCATGAACTGGGGAGTTTAACGAGTGTTTGGTGTATCATAGGCCGTTTCTCAATATGTGTGCTTTTCTGTGCTGGTGTTCTTGTGTACTTGTGGAACGTCATCAGTCACAGCCCAAGTACTGTTCCATTTCTAAGTTCGCATCTAACAAAGTACGCTCCAAATCCCTGGATGTGTTCTTGCTCCGCCCATATTATCGAGGATGCATCGAAGCAGACTTGTGCGAACTTGAACAGCGAAATATCCCACAATGCATTGTTAGCTCAGTAATGGCGGATAAGAGGATTCCCAACTGGATGTATAATTTCTAAAGTAATACTGTTATTGTGTCAGCTGAGAATGTAGTTGTTTAAAATTCAACTATGCAGTCAGTGATTCCATAATTTTTGCCAGGGGTTGTATATGATCGTTATACCACTGCTAAAACAACACATCTAATGGTGGCCTAAGACGGTACTGTAGGTTAAATAAGTTGACAATACTAAATGATTAAAACACTGCAGCATGAAAGCAAGGAACATAAGCAGCTGCTGTAGCAGCGCTTTGCTGGCTGTCTGTTTCATTTAAACCAGTATACCACTATTAAGCTCTTTTTAAAACACCTGCATCAGACTGCTGCCTGAATGTGTTACTGATAGTTTTATCAGCTGCTGCATTATACTCAACACCTCAAGAGTTAGAAGACACAATCTAGAAGAACGGCTGAATAATTAATGTTTAATAATTAATGAAGTATGTCGTCACAATTGAACAGGTTCTCATAGTTAATGTGTTAGATGTGGGCAAAATGGGCAGGTATAAAGATCTAAGCTACTTTGACCAGGGCCGAATCGTATAGCCAGACAACTGGGTCGGAGTATCTTAAATGTACCAAGGCTTCCGTGGTGCTTGCTCCTGATCAGCAGTGCTGATAACTGATTGATGTAATTCGATCTGACGACATGGTGTTGCCTAAACCTCATTAATGAGTGAGGGCAATGAATGTTATCCTGTGTAATCTAAAGCAACAAATGTGCTACTCAGGTACAAGTCAGAGGTTTTTTTTATTTATCTTATAGCAGTTTTAAATGTGTCCACTGGCGTTGGGCTGTATACTGGTTAATACCATCTTTAAGTTTACATTTACAGCATTTAGCAGACGCCCTTATCCAGAGCGACTTACAACTGATACAATCTTACAATCCAAGCAATTGTGGGTTAAGGGCCTTGCTCAAGGACCCAACAGTGGCAGCTTGGCAGAGGTGGGATTTGAACCCATAGGCCAGTACCTTACCCACTAGGCTACCACAGTTCCTGTACAGTATGAATTTTTCATATACCGCCACACTGCAGCACAGCAGAAACATCAGCTGTAACGCTTTAGGCATCAAATAATATAATATTGCCCACCGCTAGAAGCACTAGTGAATGCTAACAGATTATGTCATCACCGAACAGCATTCTGGATACAGCTCCCTAGCTATCTAGGAAGCATAATGTACACCACAGCCTAGCCTAGCCCAGCTATTAGAGGCTCAGTCAGATAAAAGAACAGAAAACAGTGATGGAGGATAAAGACAAAGAGACCAGAAAGGCAGAAGAACTTGAGCCCAAGAAAGGAGCTGTTTCTGCAGCATGGAAGTGTTTTAGCAGATCAAAATGCTATATATTGCAAAAGTGTGTCGAGCCACTGTTGGTAACTCACTCTAGTAATTTACTCCATCGCCTCAGCGGAAAACATGTTGGAATACCAAGAGTATGAGATGATGGTGGCTGCATTCAATGTTAACGACATTTAAAGGTGGACTGAAAATGCGAATAAGAAGCCAACTTCAGCCTCGTATGCCATTAAGCAATAGCGCCTCTGAAACCACAACGGCAAAGGGTCAGATACTGCTTGAAGAGGCATTTTCTTAGAGCACTGCCAATGACAGGAGAAGCAAACACATTATGCAAAGACATTATGGATGCAGTAACAATCCAGTCGAGAAAGAGGGGTTGATACAAATTTTTGGTCATACCACCCACCGAATGAGCCAGCAATGGGAATGTGCACATTGGAATTTGACTTTGAAGCAATGGAAAAAGTTTGACTGCACTCCTGAGTCCTGCTTTGTTTTCCATCATATGGACTGGCAAGGTCCACCATTTACCTGGGGAAGTGATGGAACCAGGATGCACTGTGGGAAGAAGACAAGCCAGTGAGTGAGATGATCTTGGTAATGTTATGCATGGAAAGCCTGGGTCTGAGCATTCATGTGGGTGCCAGTTTGACATGAGCCACCGATCTAAACATTGTTGAGGACCAGGTAGTCGTAATGTTTTTGTTCATTGGTGTATACTAGCTTTTAATGTTCACTAGGCTCAAATCTTTTCATAAAGCATTATTTATTTTTTAGATATAAAATATTTTTATAATACATTCCCCCGCATACAATTTTGAACATTTTGTAAGCTACTGACGTCTACTTTTCCATTAGTATGATGGACCACAAAAATGAAACCAACTAAATCCATTACACCAAGTCCACTTGTGATTCGTTTCAGTAAGGCAATTAATTTGCTGTCTTTTTGCAACTGTTTAGCCCACAACCACAGCTCCGTCTCTACAGAGTGCAAAGTTTGCATACAGCCAGACATTAATAATTCATTGCTTGCAGTGGACAGAGTGAATACAAATTCCCTCATATTGCATGCACTATCATCAAAGCTGATTGTGTCATCTAAGGTCATTAACTTCATCTGTGGGACTGTGCCTGCACATCCAAATAACCTGCGTAAGCTGCTGACACCAAGGTTACTCGATACAGCCTCTTAGCCTCCCCGAGACAAAGAGAGGAGGGAAAAGGAAATTTCGGTGGGGAGTTCAAATTGTTTTCGCTTCAGACTTGACCTTTGCCCTTCGCAAAACGTTAACCGCTTGCCCTTCGCAAAAGAGAAAATGGCACCAGCAAAATATATGACGGGCACATTACCCGCACCCTGGCACACCAATCACTCAGGCAAGCAGTGTCAGTTGTTAACAACTAAAGTGGCATGATAATTAAATCTTTTACATGTGCATGCTCAGGATTTTGAGCTCATATGCACAGGATGTGGACCAGCTCATATGTGCAGGTGAAGCTGATTTATGAAACACTCTGCTTGAACAGAATGCAAAGTTCACTCACTCGTTCACTTTCCATACCCACTCAAAGCAGTTCAAGGTTATTGGGGGGTGGATGGGGTGGGGTCCCAGTCCATCACAGGGCACAAACATTCACACTCTCATTCACTCACATGCAGGACCTTTTTAGAGAATTAATTATTTCTCAACCGATTTTAATAACTGTTTTTATATTCCAGGCTTTTTTCATCTACATAAAAGTACATAATTTTGACTCCAGTTACTTTGAATCACGATAGACAGGAGTGTGCTTCATCGTTAAGCAAGTTAATGTGGTGGAAAATAATTCCTTATCATAAAAAATTTCCCTTGGTTAATTCATGTGGAAACGTCCCTTTATGATGTAATGTACAGCAAATGTGTAGACTTTTTTTTATGTTCTCGAAATGGCTTTTTCTGTCTACGTCCCCATTATTTGAGCTTTTATTTTGCCCTTAAATTTCACTTTGAAATACTGCAAAAAAAATAAATAAATAAATTGTGCATCTTTTGTGTTCTAATAATTGACCATCATTGACAAAAATGTAACGAAATCAACAAATAACAATCAAATAGTGAGACACTGGCAGTTTGTTATAACAGCGAAATGATGCATGCAAGGCAATATACAGTACTGTACAGCATATTATTAACCTATAAATATAATAAGATGTATTCTAATCAATAATATAATTAACGAAATAAGATTAATAATAGTAGATTTAGTATAATACAGTATATAACATAGTGAATACTATATTATACAACTCTTATATTACTATTTATACTACATATACTATGCACTATTGCTAATCACCACACTATTGGTGTCACCAGCAGCCTGAAGAGTTAATACAAAACAGGACAGATCCATGCTTTCATGTTGTTCATGCCAAATTCTGACCCTACCATCGCAGCAGAAATCAAGACTCATCAGACCAGGCAACATTCTTCCAGTCTTCTATTGTCCAACTTTGGTGAGTCAGTGTGAATTATAGGCTCAGTTGCCTGTTCTTAGCTGACAGGACTGGAAGTCAGTGTGGCGTTCTGCTGCTGTAGTTGTAACAAGTGGTTATTGGAGTTACTGTTGCCTTTCTCTCAGCTCAAACCAGTCTGGCCATTCCACTCTGATGTCTAACATCAACAAGGCATTTTCACCAAGAAAACTTCTGCATACTAGATATTTTCCCTTTTTCTGACTATTCTCTATAAACCCTAGAGCTGGATGTGCTTGAAAATCCAAGTGGATCAGCAGTTTCTGAAATAGACCAGCCCATCTAGCACCAACAACAATGCCATGTAAATGTTCAAAGCCATGTAAATCACTAAATCATCTTTCTTCACCATATCAGCAGATAGTCTTGACCATAAAGTGGCCAGTAAGTACAGCCTTAATAAGAAATAGCCTTCAGAAAAAGTTTGGGCAGCCTTGGTAAGTGTCCAAACAAAAAAATCTAACACCATCTCTGCTGGGAACAAACATAAATATACCAAATAAACCATTACGTCACTAGCAGATCATCTGAAAACTAAAACAAAAAACACATATTTTTGTTTTTTACCAGTGTGTTTTTCAATTTATGTATTAATTCTTAGAGAAACATTCTTTAATTATTCAGAAGTGAGTAAGACAGAAGCGAGTAAGCCTAGCGGTTAAGGTACTGGACTATGGACCAAAAGGTCCAGGGTTCAAATCCCACCTCGGCCAAGCTGCCACTGTTGGGTCCTTGAGCAAGGCCCTTAACCCACAATTGCTTGTATTGTAAGACTGTATCAATTGTAAGTCACTCTGGATAAGGGCGTCTGCTAAATGCTGTAAATGTAAACTCAATATGAAAAATAACTCCAAAATGACACTAATTTGACCAGAGGTACCCAAAAGTTTGTAAAGGACAAGATAACTAAATTACTGACTCTTTGATAATACTCTGGAGACTGCTGACACAAAGTTTGAACAGACTGCCACTGTTGTTAATGCCTTAAGGCCATTACAATAACACTCAATTGCTGGGATTGTATCATATAAGATTGCCTCATCAGTTAAAGTGCAGTGGTTATGGCTCTGGACCGCCAATTGGAAAATTGAGTTCAAAACCCAGGTTTTCCAAGCTGTCACCACTGCTTGGACTGTACGAGTTATAAGTCGCCCTGGTTGAAAAAGCCATTTGCACAATACAGAGAACTACACCTCATACCAAAAACAAAACAGCCCTGCGACATCACTGATGTGCTATAAAATCACAGATAAGTTAATTTTGTGCAAGGCAAACAGTCAAGTGGCATGTACACGAAACAAGAGGCATAAACATTAAAACAGAAGCGCTGCTGATTGCATTGCAGTTACATTTCTTCCTACCCTACCGTTTCTGAAAATTGGGTTCACAAAGGGGAAACAACCCCCCTCGGCAGATAAATAAAATTCTTGAGTAAGCAGATTTAATTGGAAATTGAAACACTGATACATAAATGACTTAGAGACACAACAGTGTATTTCAGTCTTACATAAACATTTACAATCCAAACTCAGTGATATAGAAAATGAAAGCTCGATCATTAAATAATAGCAGGGCATTATTATGAGGCGACACAGAGATCAAATTCAAAAGACTAGAGAACACAGAAATCCAATAAAAGAGACAACTGTGGAGACTTTGGTAAGTCAGAGAATGGTTATACAAATTGCTACTCACCTGAAATTTCCCATATCTACAGTTGGGGCAATAATTTAAACGTTCCAATCGACTGGAACTATGACAAACGTACATGGACAAGGACCCATTTTTATTTCGCCCCCATGCACAGTGAGAACAATGGTGAGAGAGGCCAAAAATCTTAAAGATTCACTATTGGAGAGTTACAGAACTACGTAGCATCTGGGGGTCACGAAGTCTAAAGAGACAACCATCAGATGTCACCTCCATGCCAAATTATTATTTGGAAGGCTTGCCAAGAAAAGCTTTTCCTGTCATATAACCACAAACTTAAGCAACTACTGAGACTTGGACTGGAACTGTATTCTATGGTTAGAAAAAACAAAAACTAAGCTTTTTTTGTGCTTGCGTGAAACTGTTTCTCCTCCACATGCCCTGGGAACTTTGTTAGATACATGGCATCATGGGCTCCATGACATACCAGGGCATTTTAAACAAAAATCTGTCTGCCTCTGCCAAGAAACTAAAAAAAAAAACATAACGTGATCAATGAATGTTGGTCATATCGCCCATCCCAAGCTTGGACTTGTCAAAAAAAGCCAAAAGCGGAGACCCTGTTAGCAGACGCACTGCTTTAGTTATATTCATACATTAGCCAGTCGTGATGGCAGTTTAACAGAGAGGGATAGGGGAAGCTGAGTCAGTGAGAGTTCAGTCCTCTCAATCTGCATAGCGGTTGACTGTTAAATTGAGTGCATGACATCTCTGTGTGTGTATCTAAATGGTATGGCAAAACTGTCATTCTGAGTAAGCTATTTTGTTTCCATCAGCGGAAAATCAAGGAATCTTCGTTTGAACTTTAAACATTTAAAGAGATCTTTTTTCATCCAGGGGGAAAACAGCATGGTGCTTTACAATAACCCTTGAAATAACCTGGCTGATTGAAAGAGGTGCTTGATAATAAGATTTGATATAGAAGAGAGAAATAATACAGAACTCAAACAATCCCCCTTCTTTCAAGGATCTGCACATTATTCGTGCTCACGGCTCACTATAATAAAATAATACTGGCCTATTTATTCATGAAGACAGCTTGGCCGGTCTAGAAATAGTTTCCTGACGCCTTAACTTGGGAAGGCTGTCATGGTTGGGCAAGCACAAAGCCAATCTCCTCTCCAAAGATGAGGATGGAAGCAGCATAAGAACCCACAATGCGTTTTCGCAGAACTGTACTGACAGATAATAATGCTCGCCGTATGTTTGAAGTAATGCATTTTGGGCAAAAAAGTGAAAAAGAAGGGCAAAACAAACAAAAAAGTTTAAGAGAAATGATTTCACTGCTAACAAAAATAATGCGAGTCTATTTCCCCCCTCGCTCCTTCGCTGTAGAGTGCAAGGCGAGGCCGAACAGCTTGGTCCGGACACCTTATCTTGCTGAGAAATGAGCTTCAGTGTGCCGTCTCTGCTGGCATGATGATGGAGGGAGGGCAGGCCTACCTAGATAAACAACTCCACTGGATGCTGTTTATGAGGCCTACTGCTTCTGGATATTGTAGAAGCTGCTTTTGCTACGCCTAAGCTAACTCCATGGAACAGAATTGGAAAAGATATTGAAAGAGCTGCAATGCAATGGTAACAGTATGTACCGAATCACAAGCAAGTAAATAATCAAATCGGTTTTGCTGTATACATAACGACCACATTATGTTCTCTGAAACGGGTCATCAACTGAAATGGTCATTGACCGGACATTTCCATAGTCACAGTCTTTTTATGCTACTGTAATGGAAATATAAAGGGTATCTTCAAAACAATACTGTGTGCAAACGATATCTAAATGCATCAGAGATAGCGCTGAAAACACAAGCTGCAGGTTAACAACATCTGAAGCCTAATCTGTCAGTGGGGTCACACCAGATACTGAAAGCAATGGTTCACATACTTTTGCCACTCACTAATATGTGATACTGGATCGTTTTCCTCAATAAATAAATGACCAAGTATAATATTTTTGTCTTATTTGTTTAACTGGGTTCTCTTTATCTACTTTTAGGACATGTGTGAAAATCTGATGATGTTTTAGGTCATATTTATGCAGAAGTATAGAAAATTCTAAAGGGTTCACAAACTTTCAAGCACCACTGTATATGTATCATTTCAAAATTATGCAATTTCTTACACATTTGTGCAGTATATATTTTGTTTCAGTATATACTTTACAGTATATATTAATTAGTTACCCCATTTACATGTCACATGGCCTTTTACAAAACTGACGTCTTTGGAAATTAATGGTCGGGTTAATGGTCAATTAATAATGTTTATATTATTCAGGGACACCATTCTGTTTTAATTTGCCAAAACCATGTATAGCTTTTACCACTGAAAACCATTTTCTTAAGAATTATTCATACACTTTTGCAGAGAAAGTGTCGCTTAGCTAGAATGTGCAGATGCCATTCTGTCCAACCAAGGCTTCCCAATTATAAAACTGATCTTCTTCATGGCCATCAAACAATCTGTAAAATTCTGCACGACCACGACAAAAATGAAATACTGGTAATGTCTTTCTGGCACTAACCACTTCATACAGTCTTCTACACAATGCCAAAGTGAAACAAACATGGAAGCTTTCTATCCAATGGTCACTGGACAGAGGTCGTCAGTCTGTCACTTAATAAGACATGTCAGAAGAGTACAGAGTGTGGCTTGAGCTTGTACGCCATCTTCACAGTTGGCCAAGTTCTGCAGTTTTACCAACATTGCTGCAACCCTCTCTAACCTCTGGACCTCTGTGGGTGAGGAAAGCTGAGTGAGCAGATTGAACCACCTGCCCCAGTGACCCTGCTGCCATCCTATTTATACCCCCCGACAATAAACGACTGCCGGCATGCCAGGAGTCATGGTATGAGAGGAGGAGACTGCTAAGTATTAAGTGGAGGAAACTCACAGCGATGGTAAATGGACACTACGTGATCGGTTTCTTTATGAAGCCCATATAGCATGTCACATGGGAACGGAATGGAAGTGACTGTAGGTCACCTTTCTAGCTCTCATTTTTTTCTTATCTAGCAAAATATAATGGCTAGAACAAATGAACATGTCTGATTTGTAAAATGACAGACAGCAGATGCAAATAACTTATAATAAAAAACAAACTGTCTTCCTTAACATGTCTTCCCTCAGGGATCACCCAGACAAGGATGGGTGCAGTTTGACCCTGGCAGTTTCTCTAAAGGTTTCTTCACAGTTTTGAAGATGACCAAAAAAAGGTCAAAAATGTACTTGTCTTCAACCAAAACATAAAGAAACACAGAAATGTTTGACCCAAAGATGGTTAAACAGATATGGTATCAAAATTGAATCTTTAAAACATAAATGTAACTGTAATAATAAACTAGGTCTGCATTTCCTGAAAGAACTACAATGGTGCATGAAATATGGTAAAGAAATATGGCTTGTTTCCCAATACTTTATGCCACGTGCGACGGCGTGTCCGAATACTTCTGGCCTTGTGCTGGGGACGTGTCCCAATACTTTTGACCACATACAGGAGTGTGTCCCAATACTTTTGGCCATGTGCGAGGATATGTCTCAATACTTTTGGGAGAGCGCTGGGGGGCATGTCCAAATACATTTGGCGAGTGTTTGGGTGTCCCCCCAACACTTTTGGCTGTGTGCGAGGGCGTGTAAAAATACTTTTGGTCGTGTGCTGGGGGTGTGTCCCAATACTTCTGGCCTTGTGCTGGGGACGTGTCCCAATACTTTTGACCACATACAGGAGTGTGTCCCAACACTTTTGGACACGTGCGATGGTGTGTCCCAATACTTTTGACCACGTGCAGGGACGTGTCCCAATACTGTTGGCCGCATAAGTGTGCAATGTAACTGGTAAAGTGTGTTTGTATGTTTATGTAGCAGTAGATGTACCAACAGCTCACTGAGTCTCATAGACACTAAGTGCTCTGTGGTAACGATTTCAGTTAAAATCTGAATTTTGTCGGTTGAAATTTGAATCTGAACATTCTGTCAATGCATTCTACCGGAGATTTTAATTTTTAAAACTTGAATCTATAAAAAACAGACTAAATTCAAGACCATTGTTACTCTCCCCAGGAGTGGTCCACCAACAAAGATCACTCCAAGAGCAAGGCGTGTAATAGGTGGCGAGGTCACGAAAGACCCCAGGGTAACTTCTAAGCAACTGAAGGCCTCTCTCACATTGGCTAATGTTATTGTTCATGAGTCCACCATCAAAAGAACACTGAACAACAATGGTGTGCATGGCAGGGTTGCAAGGAGAAAGCCACTGCTCTCCAAAAAGGAACGTTGCTTACTCCTCTGCAGTTTGCTAAAAGATCACGTGGGACAAGCCAGAAGGCTATTGGAAGAATGTTTTGTGGATGGATGAGACCAAAATAAGAACTTTTTGGTTTATTTTTTTTTAAAAGAAAAGCGTTATGTTTTGGAGAAAGGAAAACACTGCATTCCCAGCATAAGAACCTTATCCCATCTGTGAAAACATGGTGGTGGTAGTATCATGGTTTGGGCTGTTTTCCTGCATCTGGGACAGGACGGCTTGCCATCACTGATGGAACAATGAATTCTGAATTATATCAGAGAATTCTAAAGGAAAATATCAGGACATCTGTCCATGAACTGAATCTCAAGAGAAGGTGGCTCATGCAGCAAGACAACGACCCTAAGCACACAAGTCGTTCTACCAAAGAATGGTTAAAGAAGAATAAAGTTCATGTTTTGGAATGGCCAAGTCAAAGTCCTGACCTTAATCCATTCGAAATGTTGTGAAAGGACCTGAAGTGAGCAGTTAACGTGAGGAAACCCACCAACAACCTGTTCTGTACGGAGGAATGGGCTAAAATTTAGTTTAGTTACAGTTATTGCTGCACAGGGGGGTCACACCAGATACTGAAAGCAAAGGTTCACATACTTTTGCCACTCACTAATATGTAATATTGGGTCATTTTCCTCAATAAATAAATGACCAAGTATAATATTTTTGTCTCATTTGTTTAACTGGGTTCTCTATCTATTTTAGGACTTGTGAGAAAATCTGATGATGTTTTAGGTCATATTTATGCAGAAATATAGAAAATTCTAAAGGGTTCCCAAATTTTCAAACACCACTCTACAACCCAGCCAGAAAACACTGCCGGGACTCGAATCAAAGTGTGTACGCTGGTGGGCTAGCAAATCGTTGCTGTGGCACCCGTGCAAAGAACAAAGCGCATTATTAAAGCAACACAAAAACAAACAGGCAACACAAGGGATGAAAAATTGAAACAACAGAAGACTACCAAACAAAAACCATGGAACAAAAACAAAAAAAATGGGGCTTAAGGGAACAAAGGCTTGAACTCCCTGCACAAACTGAACTTCCCAACTACTAGACATGCAAGTAGAATTAAGCCTGGGTCAGGGAAGCATTTCAGTGGAAGCATTTCAGTTAAAAATAATAACAAAAAAATTGCCTCATGGGCAAACACACTCACACACACAAAGCATTCAAAATTTCAATTTCAGCCAAAGATTATGGTGCATCACTAGTGAAGGTAGCTTTTATAGATTCACTTTAGACATGGAGCAGCCTTCCAGTAACTCAACCATTTCTGACGAAACATATGGTAAAGCAATGACATTCAAAGCATACATCACCCTTGGCCACTCGGCATACCATCCTAAGCTGTACAAACAGGAGCTCCAAGTGCATGGAGATCCGCCATGTAAAGTGCAAAGGAGACAAATATCTGGAGATAGTGAAGGGAGAAGTTACTAATGGCTTTCACTTGAGGGCTTGTCGTATTTATTGCTTTTGTTGCTGCTGCAGGCTTGATACCCTACTTAACAACATGACACCCATGTGCCTCCACCCTGCGGTTTCAGAAAGACTTGCCCAACATTATAGCTGAGAGCAGGAGTTCAGTAAACACTCTCAATAGGCCTTTGATTAGTTTTGCAATCGCCTTGCAAGAATGTCTGGTAGAATACAATCATAGGAACTCCAAATAAAATGAGCAAAGGATCCACAAGTAAAAAAATCAGGATGTTATGGAAATTGAGAAAAAAAAATATTTCTAACATTTGCTTTGACTTTTATTTAATTGCAGACAGTATGAGCCCAAGATGTTTTATGTTTTGTCTGGTCAACTTCATTTCATTTGTTAATAAACATCCTTTCCTGAATTTCAGGCCTGCAACACATTCCAAAAAAAAGTTGGGATGGTAAAGCATTTGCCACCCCATCTCACAGCACTTAAAAGATGTTTTGGCACACAGGATACCAAGCAATGAGTGTGGGACTGTGGTAGCCTAGTGGATAAGGTACTGGACTCTGGATCAGAAGGTTGAGGGTTCAAATCCCATCTCTGCCAAGCTGCCACTGTTGGGTCCTTGAGCAAGGCCCTTAACCCACAATTGCTTGGATTGTAAGACTGTATCAATTGTAAGTCGCTCTGGATAAGGGCGTCTGCAAAATGCTGTAAATGTAGCGTTTGTGTTACTTTCTGCCTCCAAGCTGCTTCTGGACATGGTCAACATAATGCTTGTTTTTTTGCACACTAAAGTTTGAAGTGGCATTTGTGAATGTAACTCTGTATTGCCCAAGTAAACCCTTGCCTATATGGTTATGAGTTACTGATAAATGACGTTTCAGTGTCATCTTCAGTTTAGGCTTGCACCCTTGTCTTTTACGCACTGAAAATCCTGCAGATTCCTTGAATTATTTGAAGATATCAAACGATTCAATACATTTCAATAATTTCTCATGTGTTGAAAAACCAGAGATACTCTGCCCATCTTCTTGCTCCTCAAGGACTCTTCCACAGATACTGTGCTTGTATCAAATCATGATTACAAAATTGGTTAAATTGCTCCTGTCACAACTTATTTTGGAATGTGTTGCAGGCCTGAAATGCAGGAAAGGACATTTATTAACAAAATGAATGAAGATGACCAGAAAACACATGAAATATCTTGGCGCTTTCCTTTCTTTTTTTTTTTATAATGTTGTAGCAGAGAAGTAGCAGGTTGACGACACATTTAAAGGTGACTGAAGGAGACAAAAATATGATCTGTTGTCTAAGAACCAACATTAAAAAGATGATCAAGATCAGTTTGAAAAGGTTATAATACGAAGCAGAGATTTTTTTTAAGCAGCAGTTCCCTTTTTAATAAATTGCCTTGTCAGAAACTGGGACAGCCAATTTTAATTTTTTTTTTCTTTCGGGAAAAAAAAAATCCTCAGCACACTTTACTTTGTGCGACATTTCTGACCTCCTCTGTGCAAATTGCTGTAGATGATTTACATTTCACTTTGTTCAGGTTTGTTCAAATCCAGATTCAATTAGCATGAAATTTCCATTCCTTTAGTCTAGCACAGGGCGTGTGTACACTGTTCTATACACTGTTCTTAGCATATGATGTTCTCTCCAGCATTAGTGGCACTTTATCACTTTAGTGGCAAAAATGAGTAAATGGAAATAATCTTTGTGGTTAACTGGCTTGGTTGTACATTTAAATATGACAGCTGTCTACCCTAAATAAAAATAACTGGTTTTATTAAAAGCATATCTCACAAGTAATGGCAGCTCTGCATTTAGTTCTTTGTGGAAGCTCACTTTAATCTAATAGCACTTCTCTTACTTAATGGTTGATGAGACTGGAGAACATACAGCAAGGCATCGGAAAGAAACCCTCGAGGAACCCTTGCTGACTCTTTTCAGCTCAGAAGTCTGGGATGGTCATCTCAAAAGCTTGAGGTCATCTTCGGGTCATTATGCCTGTACTATGATGGAGGATTTGGCCAAACCCAGCCCAAACCCATGTTCCTTTAGAAATGCCTTAAAAAGTCTGGTGTAGAGACAGTTGCTTAACCTGCATAGAGTCTTGACCCCAATGCCATTAACCACCACTGGAATTAATTCAAACGACCAGTCAGGCCTAATAACCAAAAATCAATGCAAAACCTCTTTAATGCACTTGTGACTGAATATGAATTCTTGCCATCATATTGTAAAAGCATTCCTCTAAAAGTGGAGGCTGTCACACAGCTGGAAAGGGAACCAACATGATATTTTTTGAATACAGTGGTACCTTGGTTCTCATCGTTAATTTGTTCCAGGTGGTTTGTCAAAAAACGAAAATGGCGAGGACAGAGCACATTTTTCCCATAAGGAATAATGTACAGTGAATGAACCTGTTCCAGAAAATTCAAAAGGGTTCACGAACTTTCAAGCGGTGCACCCGAACATATTTTCTAAAATTAGCAACCAAGTCATCGCTTCCCGTGTCCTTCATATAACCTTCAACGAGTGCCAACCATCAAGTCATAACGGAAAAGCAAAACGCCGGCCTACTAATCATTTCTACTAATGATAACGGTGTTGCTCAACAGCTTTATAAATAATAAAGAAGTCTGGCAGGATGGAAATCTCACAGCTCAACAGTTTTGGGGCACACAGCCACATGCCACTAATCACTCTAAGCAGCAGACGCTCAGTAATGAGGTGATCCTCTTCAAAACACATCTGATTTCCCAAAGGGGGTCAAAGACAAACCTTTTTAAAAATCTAGACAATTTTGACATCCAATCAGGTCTCATCTCATTTTCTACTCATCCAAAAGTACACTGGTCGATTCCTTTATTTTGATCCGAGTGCAGCTGGATGATGGAAACCTCTGCTGAGCATTTAGAATTGCTTTCAATAAACAGTCAGTCAGTCTCTGGCACAGACATGTACAGACAGACCACTCCACAATTACTGGCACATCATCCAGTAAAGATGAGTAAAAATGTTTACAGGAACTTCAGCTTTTGGTTTAATCTACAGTGGTGCTTGAAAGTTTGTGAACCCTTTAGAATTGTCTGCATAAATATGACCTAAAACATCACCAGATTTTCACACAAGTCCTAAAAGTAGATAAAGAGAACCCAGTTAAACAAATGAAAAAAATATATACACTTAGCCATTTATTTATTGAGATACTTTAATACATATTAGTGACTGGCAAAAGTATGTGAACCTTTGCTTTCAGTATCTGGTGTGACCCACCGTGCAGCAATAACTGCAACTAAACAATTCCTGTAACTGTCGATCAGTCCTGGAGGAATGTTAGCCCATTCCTCCATACAGAACAGCTTCAGCTCTAGCTCTGGGATGTTGGTGGGTTTCATCGCATTAACTCCTCACTTCAGGTCCTTCCACAACATTTTGATTAGATTAAGGTCTGGACTTGGCCATTCCAAAACATGAACTTTATTATTCTTTACCCATTCTTGTTGTTTAGTGTTCTTCTGATGGTGGACTCATGAACATTAACATCACCAATGTGAGAGAGGCCTTCAGGTGCTTAGAAGTTACCCTGGGGTCCTCAGTACCCAGTGGCTTTCTCCTTGCAACCTTGCCATGCACACCATTGTTGATAAGTGTTCTTCTGATGGTGGACTCATGAACATTAACATTAGCCAAGAAAAGGGTAACGATGGTCTTGAATTTCCTCCATTTGTACACAATCTGTCTGACTGTAGATTGGTGGAGTCCAAACTTTTTAGAGATGGTTTTGTAACCTTTTCCAGCCTGATGAGCATCAACAACTCTTTTTCTGAGGTCCTCAGAAATCTCCTTTGTTCGAGCCATGATCCACTTCAAGAAACATGTTGTGAAGAGCAGACTTTGATAGATCCTGATTGCCATCCCATTGGTTGAAAACACCTGACTCTAATTTCACCTTCAAGTTAACTGCTAATCCTAGAGGTTCCCATACTTTTGCCACTCACTAATATGTAATATTGGATCATTTTCCTCAAAAAATAAACGACCAAGTATAATATTTTTGTCTCATTTGTCTTTATCTACTTTTAGGACTTGTGAGAAAATCTGATGATGTTTTAGGTCATATTTATGCAGAAATATAGAAAATTCTAAAGGGTTCACAAACTTTCAAGCACCACTGTAGTAATGATTGTGCCACAATTATTTGCACTCACACGTCAGAGACTAGCAACTCCACTCAACCTCGCATTTCAGAGGCTGGTGACTTGTACTCGTTCTAGCACGGCAGAGGCTGGTGACTCGACTCCACTTGAGAGTCGACTCGAACATGCATTTCAGAGACTCGACTCGGTCTGGCATGGCAGAGACTCCAGACTTGACCCTGACTCAAATGCCAGAGGCTTGGGAGTTGTCTAGAACTCTCACTCCAGTGGCTAGTAACTCGACTCGAACTGGAACATCAGAGGCTTGTGACTCAATTCACACATCTGAGAATCGAGAGTCAACTCGAACTCACAACGTCAAAGATTTGAGACTCCCACAACAGAGACTCGACTCAAACTCTTATGCCAGAGGCTAGTGACTTGTTTAGAACTCGCACATAAGACTCGAGACTCAACTCAGGCTCACATGGCAGAGACTCGAGGCTTTGTATGGCTTTGAATGCCAGAGAGATTCAAGACTGGACTCAGACTGGTATGCCAGAGATTTGAGAATGGGTTTAATCTACAAACTAGAGGCTCAGCTTCACAAACTAGAGGCTCAGCTCGGTCAGAGATTATAGACATGAGTCAGACTCATATAGTAGAGACTCACACGACAGAGATTCAAGACTCGACTCGTGAACATCACTGGTAGCTAGGTTGAGTATGACTTTGAATCATTTAAATGTAAAGTTAGCTTAGTAGCTTTTATAGCGGTCAAGACATGGAAAACATCTATTTAACATGCTATCCTGTCCTTCATATTACATTACTGCCAGTAGTTAGTCAAGCTAAACAACAAGATAGCAACACAGTCATTGGATTTGACCGGCATGTTCTGCCTTTAGTACTTTGTTAGGATTTACTCCTTTTTACCTTTTGGCTAATATTTCACATCTCCAGTGACAACAGCTGTTCACGTGTCTCGTGAGGGCAGGATGCAACTTCTCCCTATTTGAGATGGAAAGAAGGTTTGTTCAAGGCAGGGGTGTTCAACCTTTTGAGATTTAAGTCACACACACGCGTACACAAACAAACACAAACACGCTCATTACCATAACGACACGAGGAAACAAGACATCTCGCTATAATTTTTATTAAATAGTAATTAGACAAAACAATTTCTGCTCGCTACTCGTCTCTTGCCATCAGTTGGTAACTTACCGCTCTCATGCTCGTGTGCATTTATCTGTGTATGCACGTTTTAGTGGGCAAGCGTGTGTGTGTACATCAAATGCATGCGTGTGGGAAAGGAGGAACCATCAACAGCCATCAAACATTTTAAGCAACTAACATTTAATACAATTACATTTACAGCATTTAGCAGATGACCTGATCCAAGAGCACCATTCAACTACTGGTTGAGATGAAGATAAAACAACAAACATAGAAATAAAGGACAGGAACAATTTACAAAAAATCAGTTCGGTGTGTAAATGCAATCTCAGTATTGGTTTAAGAGCTGTGTGAAAAGGTGAGTCTTTAGTTGCCGTTTGAAGACTCTCCGTTTTAAGTGACTCTTCCAGACAGCTGTCAATTGGACAAGCAGTTGAAGGTCGTTCCACCATCTGAGTGCCAGTCTATGGGAGGTAAATCCTGCCAAAAATAAAATCATAATTAAAAGCTATAAAATGGAAATCCCTTTGTCCCATTTTTACCTAAGACACAGAGCTAATATCCTGCCAACAAGAATCTTAAAAAGAAATCATTCAATTCTTATTCATTTGAAATCAAACACAAGACAAATTAAATAAAAAATAAAAAAAGGAAATCCCGTTTAGCCATTTCATTTTCATTTCTGGGAAAATAACTTGCAAGTCCCTGCTTATGATTGACTTTAGATCTTTTTTAATCAATCACATGGTAGAAACGCGATGCATTTCAAGATAACCTGCTACTTTAGTTCAAACTGAGCATCAGAATGGGGAAGAAAAGTGATTTAAGTGACTCTGAACTCGGCATGTTTGTTGGTGCAATACGGGCTGGTCTTTCAGAAATTGCTGATTGACTGGGATTTTCAAGCACCACCAACTCTAAGGTTTACAGAGAATGGTTCAAAAACAAGAACATATTAAGTGAGTGGCAGTTCCCTCTGAGAAAATGCATTGTTGATTCCAGGGATCAGAGAAGAATGGCCAGACTGCTTTGAGCTGATAGAAAGGCAACAGTAACTCAAAATAACCACTCGTTACAACCAAGGTTTCTACACTTACAGTCCAGTACATCAGCCTCCGTTTACCATATAGGACCACTCTACACTTCTGTATGTAAAGCACACAGTCCATCTGTTTCTCTGCATACTTTGTTAGTCCATGTTACTCTGCTCGCTAATGGTCAGGACCCCCACAGGACCACCACAGATCAGGTACTATGTGTGTGGTGGATCATTGTCAGCACTGCAGTGACACTGACATGGTGGTGCTAGACACTCTCCTTTTCTCCAACTCTCTAGTCTTAGACCCACCTCAATTAATTTATATCTGCATGTTGTGAACCCGAAAATGAAAACAAGGCCTGGAAAACAGTAGTTAAAAGAGCACAGGATGGTGCCAATGTTCATTTGCGTTTGCATTTCATTTTGGCACCTGAAGCGCATTCATGCTGACAAGTGAATCACAAGCAGGGACTCCACTCTTCATTTATCAGTTTTGTTTTCAGTTGCATTTTGTCAAATGTGTCCCACTGCTATGGAAAATAAAAGTAAAAATAAACACTGTACTGCAATAAGTGTACATTCTTTTTCCTTTTATTTATGCCCACAAAGTACTGGGTGTATATATATATGAAAACATAAAAACTTGTTTAAGTTGTATTTTTATATTTGTCAGAAATGTCTTATGTTTGTAAGGAAATTTAATAGGAAACTGAATGATTTCATTTCAAAATTCATTTTGGCAGGATATTAGCTCTGTGTCTTAGGGAAAAATGACGAAAGTGTTTTGCATTTTCATTTTATAGTTGTAATTATGCTTTTACTTTTTTGCAGGATTTTTACCTCCTATAGCCAGTACACAACAAAAAAAAATTACTGACAGTATGAACACAGTGTAATATATAACATACACAAATGTACGTTAACTGTATACACAACTGTATGCACAAGCTGAATCAAAGTTCAACTGAGCAAGGTTTCAAATCCAAGACCTCGAAAGTGCTGTCAAAATTATTTTTACTGAATCTCATTGTACTTGTACAATGACAATAAAGGTATTCATATTCTTATTCCTACTTGCACTCAGAAACCTGTGAAGAGCAAATCGCTTTTTCAGGATTGTATCGCTGGAGGAACTCTCAGACATTAAAGCCTACAAAGAGCCAACAAGCAGATAAAACCACATACAAGATCCTGACTTAGAATGATATAAATATTGCTAGCACACTATGGGTTTATAAAACCTTGCTCATAGAAAGTCTTTTTGTTTTTTTTACAAGATGGACCAAGTTGTAATTCTCAGTATCACAGAAATACAATGGGCTTGGCCTTTATACAGTTAATCTAAACCTATCTTTATTAGCTACTTTACAGTAAACATCTTTTTGATACTACTCAAATTAAAAAGAAATCCAATATGTTTGGCTTATTTACATAATCACACACTTTTTTTTTTTCCCCAACAGTGTACCTCACAAGTTAAACAACCAGATCCTAAAACTATTCATCTAGTAACTAAACCTAAATCAAATATTACAAATCTAATATTAAGTGATGTCAGAACAAGGATTGTGAAACCAACCACAGTTTCTTCTTGTTTCACTGCAATATCTCGCGTTATACTACAAAAATGAAAGTACAACACAGTTGTACATTGTTCAGAAAATGCTGCGTTACATTTACTTTGACTTATTTCACTGCAGACAATGTGAACCCAAGATATTTCATGTTTTGTCTGGTGAACTTCATTAAATTTGTTAATAAACATACATTTCTGCATTTCAGGACTGCAACACATCATAAAAAAAAAAAGTCGAAACAGGGACAATTTAAGGCGAGTAAAAAAAGGTTGCAGTATAAAGAGTTTGTGAACCCTTTAGAGTTTTCTATATTTCTACATAAATATGACCTAAAACATCATCAGATTTTCACACAGTAGATACAGAGAACCCAGTTAAACAAATGAGAGAAAAATATTATACTTGGTCATTTATTTATTGAGGAAAATGATCCAATATTACATATTAGTGAGTGGCAAAGGTATGTGAACCTCTAAGATTAGCAGTTAATTTGAAGGTGAAATTAGAGTCAGGTGTTTTCAATCAATGGGATGACAATCAGGTGTGAGTGGGCACCATGTTTTATTTAAAGAACAGGGATCTATCAAAGTCTGCTCTTCACACCACGTTTGTGGAAGTGTATCATGGCACGAACAAAGGAGATTTCTGAGGACATCAGAAAAAGAGTTGTTGATACTTATCAGGATGTAAAAGATTACAAAACCATCTCTAAAGAGTTTGGACTGCCCCAATCTACAGTCAGATAGGTTGTATACAAATGAAGGAAATTCAAGATCATTGTTACCCTCCCCAGGAGTGGTCGACCAACAAAGATCACTCCAAGAGCAAGGCATTTAATAGTTGGAGAAGTCACAAAGGACCCCAGGGTAACTTCTAAGCAACTGAAGGCCTCTCCCACATTGGCTAATGTTAAAGTTCAAGAGTCCACCATCAGAAAAACACTGAACAACAATAGTGTGCATGGCAGGGTTGCAAGGAGAAAGCCACTGCTCTAAAAAAAGAAAAAAGAAAAAAAACATTGCTGCTCGTCTGCAGTTTGCTAAAGATCACGTGGACAAGCCAGAAGGCTATTGGAAGAATGTTTTGTGGACGGATGAGACCAAAGTAGAATTTTTGATTTAAAAGAAAAGCGTTATGATTTATAGAAAAGACAACACTGCATTCCAGCATAAGAACCTTATCCCATCTGTGAAACATGGTGGTGGTAGGATCATGGTTTGGGCCTGTTTTACAGCATCTGGGCCAGGACGGCTTGCCATCATTGACGGAAGAATAAATTCTGAATGATATCAGAGAATTCTAAAGGAAAATGTCAGGACATCTGTATATACATCTGTGTACGTACATACATACATACATACATACATACATACATACATACATATACACACGCACACATACATACACACTATTATTTGGTTTAACTGCGTGTTTTGCATTATTATCTAGTTCCGGCAACTTACATTAAGCCTCAGGTGATTGACGTCTACCTTGACATTTACATTACATTCCTGTTTCATTCTTCCCAGTTATTTCAAACAAATATTCATATTTAAACATATAATTCAGTATTATGTTCTCTAAAAACTGTAGGTTTTCCAAAATAAATCCATATCACTTACGTAAAGGGTACTAAAGGGTGTAGAGGAGCTGTGCAAGTGCCAGAGGGCAGTTGTATCCATCTGTATCTGAAACAGTTTAGACTTGAGTTGTTTTTTTTGGGGTGTTTTTTTAAGCCTCCAAGCACTCACTGATATAATCGAGGTAGCATTATCCTCTGGCCAGTCCGTACTGCACTCACCAACCCTGCTTTAATCCACCTCAAGTAGCATATGTGCAAAGCTTGAGTCTGTCTGAAGAGGGCAAAAAAAAATTCAGCTTTTTGTCATCACTACTCCTTCGTGCCTCTGCTTTTGGAATTCATCAGCAACATGACAGCCCTATTCCTTCAGTGACTAACCCACAAACTGATTTACTGTCACACTGTATGAGAAATGTCTCATGTTTATGAGTGGCAGATGTTGATAAAAGCTGTGGTTTAAATGCTCATTTGAGCAAACTTTTCCATTGAATTTATCTTCAATATGAGCATTACCCCTTGGAGTAAGCAGTTTGAGAACACAGTGCCACGTAAACACAAACTACCTCCTTTTTTAAAATGATTGTGTCTCTTGTATGTCATTTTAACCTCATTTTTGAATAGGAACTTAGCAGGCAGAATTCAAGTCAAAGTGGTTACTCCAGTCATTTGTTCTTACCATTTTACTAAGGAAGATAAATTGCAGTGATGTAAAAGTACTTTCAAGGTGTCAATTCTGGTGCAAGCATGATTAAAAATGCAGCAACACAAAAGGAACTTTAGCACTCAGGGGAATGTAGCTCTAAACATGTTTTATTAATAAAATGTAACATGCTTTGTATTACAATACAGTACAAGTAGACCAAATCTGGAGAGCAGCAGTTTAATTTTGCACCTTTTTTGAAGTTTAGTTTTGGACAGCATGCTCATTCATCTTACTTATTAGACCAGCCATTATCAGCATGAATTTGGCTACATATTGGAAAACATAACCACGCACAAACCACATTTATAAAGATTAAACCCTTTTTTGACAGTTAAGCAAGGAATCTTGCGCAGGTTTTCCAGCTTCTATAGAAAAGTTTGTTGGCTCAGTTATTAAAAAGGCAGCAAAAACCAGCGTGGGTTGCACCAGTAACCTTTGTGTTGTATGAGTAATAGCAGCCAACACACACAAAGAAACATCAGAGAAACAACCCGATATGTTCTTTAAGATGCCATATAAACTTGGTCTTTTTTATGCACCTTTATCTGGATTGTAGACTTAGTTAACACATTCCTGACATCCAGACTGAAAGCCAGTTTCTGTATCCCACATAATACGCAAATCGGATCATAACCATGGGGCACCCACTTCCTGTGTTGTTTGTAGTTATTTGCAAAAGACGGTTGCTGATTGAAAGATCACCATTTTCCACAAATTCTTAAATGTGCATCTGCATTTATATTTCCGTCATTTAGCAGACATCCTTATCCAAAGCTACTTAACTGATACAATCGCACAACGAGCAATCCAAATTGTGGGTTAAGGGCTGAGATCAAAAGCCCAATGGTGGTAGAAACATTGTGCCTTAACCAAAGTCCCCCATTTCCATAAGCCAAGTGGAAGGCACAAACTTTGAGAGGTAATGATTAGAATCAGATGGCTGTCAAAATATTGCCAAAAACACTAACGATACACTGCTCATGATTTGATTGGATTCCTTTTTAATTCCTGAAAACAATGCACAAACAAGCAAAAAAAAAAAAAAAAAACTTTAGACCCCTGCAATTATAAATTACTTGAAACAGAGGTTTAAATGTTTAAACTGTTCTATAGTAGGTTCACCTTATCTTAAATAACCAAGTGAATACATTCCTTTTTATTTCTGAAGAATAACAATTTAAAATAAAAAGTGAACTTTCTTGTACTAAAAATAAATAATCTTTAACCCCTTGCAAACGAAAGACATTGGAAGTCTCACTGAGAACGAGATGGTTCTGTGAGAATGATGTATGACTGCACCCTCTGGTGTTAAAAAATGCAACTGCATTAGATGGAGTAATAAACAAGAAGGCGTAATCCAACTCGACGATGCACATCATCTCTTTTTGCATCACAATGCACAAAGTTTTATTTTGACATGGTTTAATTTATGGTTTAAGTGGTGTCTGTGCAATTTCAATTCATTTTGTTATCGTGCTAGACAATATGCTTGTCTGAGCATACTGAGGATATCGTCAGTGCTTAAAGAGCACTGCCCGACTGCGTGTTTCATTATAAAGAATATAAATAGTACTATTTAACTGAATGATGCACATTTTGAATATAAATTACTTTACTAAGTAATAATACTACAATAGTAGTTTTAAGAACCTGTTGCTACTGATGCATTTTGTCTGCGATCACATGCATCGTGATAATCGTGAAAATATCTTTAATTACCACAATATAATATTTTTTGCCATATCGTCTACCTCTAGCTACAATATAATCTCAGACCTCCTCCTCAAGCGGTTTCAGCAATCAAATTTAAAGCTGATATAAATGCATTTTGGGTGCATTTACACACATTATGTGGCTTATCTCTTTTCTAATACTCGAGTCACGTAGCTGCAAACAGGATCACAGACATCTACAAAACTGTTAAGCAATAGATAGCTCTTAGATTTCGAATTATACATACATTTCCAGCACTTAATAATAATTTGTGAAGAACAGTAAAATATGAAATACCTTGCCCGACGGCCAAAGCCGGGCAGGCTGGGTGAACCGGGATTTGAACTTGACCTTTCGAGAAATTGAGAATAAACCCATCGCTAAAACCTCACAAGCATATAGTGTCAAAGTAAAAAAATAAATAAATAAATAAATAAAAAAAATAAAAAAAACAACATTCACAAGATACTATACTGCACACCTAAGATGTTGAGGTTCTCTTTAGGAGTGTCTAGGGTGGACAGGATTAGGAATGAGATCATCAGAGGAAAATTGGTTGGAAAATTGGGAGACAAAATTTGAGGGGGAAGACTGAGATGGTTTGGACATGTGCAGAGGAGGGATAGTGGATATATTGGTAGGAGGATGTTGGCGATGGAGCTGCCAGGCAAGAGACGGAGAGGAAGACCAAAGAGGAGTTATTTGGTTGTGGTAAATGAAGATATGCAGGGAGTTGGGGTGAGAGTAGAGGACGTGGAGGACAGGGTGAGGTGGAAAAGTTTAACTCGCTGTGGTGACCCCTGATAAAGGGAGAAGCCGAAAGAAGAAGAAGATACTATGCTGCACCATGTAGAAATTCTCTGGCTAGCAGAAAACCAACAGAACAAAACTCAAGACAGCTACAGCACATTAAACATTTCATTATAATCTGATTTAAACTGTAGATGTGAGAAGAACTGTGACAATGCACAGCCTTAATCTAGCAATATAATGAAACAATTCCCCAAATAATTTGAAATAGGTTGAATGCATCAGTTATGCCGTTTTAATAAACTACTCATGACAGATTCTTCTTTTGCAACTGCAGCCAGTTAAACAAGTCCTTGAGCCAGACGTTTATCTCACATGACACTCAGATTTGTTCCTTTAATGACAGTGTGAACAGCAAAACACACATTCAATCAGCCCTTTTTAATTCCAATCTGGGTCACTTTCTTATGGGGTACTGGAATGTGAGACGTTTGCCAACGTGAACTCAGCCTGAACAGCCAGACTGGAATTCAAGTCTTGCAGAACATCCTGGAGCTCAACTCCATGGGGTAGCTTGAGAACATATAACGATCCACTCTCCAAAACTCATGGGCAATCAAATCAAACAGTATGCGGTATCCTGACAGGACAATTTCAAGATAGTGTCCTGCTTTGCAAATTCTTAGAAAAACTGCTTGCATAGACAGTTTGGCCCAAGTGTTGCAACTGACATTCTAAAGTTTTTGACGAGTTCCATGTCTGTAAAGTCACCTACGTCATGGTCCCACAACTCTCAATCCTGGACTCATAGACACACAGTTCCCATCTTACAAGTAACTGCCAAAACTGCACAAGGCTTTGCGATTTATTTTTATTTAATGGCGCTTTCACCACAGGAACAAGGTTACCTCGATGCTAGTCAATCGCATTCATACTGGACCAATTTGATCAGTTAATGCACGTCTTTGCAATGTGGGAGAATATGGGCACACCCAAAGTAACCCCATGTGCACATGGGGAGGGCATGCAAACTCCACACAAGCGAAGACCAAGGTCCAACTCTGCTGAAAGAATCAAAATCATTGTCCTCATTACTATGTGGCCGCAGTCGCCATTCAACACCTACACCAATTGTAGGTTAGTGATTGCTACCAAATGGTTTATTTTTTGTTTACTTCTGAGGGGGTGTTTTTGGTGGCTCAATAAAGTTCCTACAAAAGAAAAGATTTCAGCAGTAAAACTGGATTTGGGCCACTTATAACCACAGTATGAATGCAGCTTAGAGTAGTTGAAAAATGTTTCCCAGTTAGTTAGAGTTTAATTTGAGACCAAAGATCCTCTATGGGGTTCAAATTTCAAATCTGGACTCTGACCAGGCAAATACATGAGTCTGGTGAAATGTGGCAGATTACAATCTAATGACTAATCTTTTAAGAAAGAAACAAGACAAGAGATCTTGATGCATGCTCAATGATCAAGGTAAGAAAATCCAAGAAGTTGAATCTGTTCATCTGGACATAGATGAGTGACGAAACGTTTCTCCAACAAAATCTAAGTGACTTCTTCAGTCTCAGCAGTTGGAAATCTTCCCCAATCTTATATACAGCACGTGCATAACGACTGGTACCAGCACCATTGCATAACAATGGGACCGGTGGATCAGTTTAATATGCCAAGATTGACATATACATTAACGCCAATGGCCAACGTTGCCATTCACACAGGATTGGGTAAGGGCTGCGAGGCTCCCGTTGTAAAGATGTGAGAGGTTTGCTCTCTGAGGGGCCCCTCCTCGGTTCATGGATGGACGATTCCCTTTTCACAAAAATGGCTTCTTTTACTCCGCGTTCAAACCATCGTTCCTCCCTATCAAGGATCTGCATGTCTTCATTCTTGAAAGAGTGGCCACTGGCCTGTAGGTGGGTGTAAACCGCAGAGTCCTGACCTGATGAGGTAGCTCTCCTATGTTGTGCCATCCGTTTCGTCAGTGGCTGTTTGGTTTCCCCAATGTACAATTCCTGGCAATCCTCCCGGCACTTAACAGCGTACACTACATTACTCTGTTTGTGCTGGGGGACCCGATCCTTGGGGTGGACCAGTTTCATGTGTAGCGTGTTTTGGGGTTTGAAGGTCACCGAGACGCGGTGTTTGGCAAATATGCGTCTCAATTGTTCCGATGTTCCTGCCACATATGGAATCACCACTGGTTTACGCTTAGACTGCGGTTGTTGTTCTCCTCTCGTCGATCTGCTGGAGCACTGTTTGGGCGTCTTACCGGCTTTGACAAAGGCCCGGTTCGGATAACCACATTTGCCCAGGGCCTGCTTAATGTGAGATTTCTCTCCAGATTGGGGAAGTTTTCCAACTGCTGAGACTGAAGAAGTCACTTAGATTTTGTTGGAGAAACGTTTCGTCACTCATCTATGTCCAGATGAACAGATTCAACTTCTTGGAAGACAAAAGATATTTTGGAAGAAATTTTTTTATTTAACGTCACTTTCGCTACCGATGTCTATTCTCGACAGGAACAATACATAGTCTCATACATACTGGGCCAATTTAGAGTGACCAATTAACCTATTGCATGTCTTTAGGATGTTGGAGGACACCTGCACACCCAGACTTTGACATGGGGAGGACATGCAAACTCCACACATGTGGAGTCCAAGCTTGGGAGCTGTGAGGCGCCTGTGTTAACCGTATGCATCACCATGCCGCCCCCCTCTAACTCCACTGAAAGAATCAAAATCCTGACCCTCTTTTGCCTCATTACTATGTGTCTGCAAATTCAGAGTCGCCATTCATCACACACCAATGTGAACAACAATTGTAGGTTAGTGATTGCTATCAAATGGTTCATTTTGTTTGTTTACTTCTCAGGGGGGTGCTTTGGGTGGCTTCTTTCATACAAAAGAAAAATCAGATTTCAGCAGTAAAACTGGATTTGGGCCACTTACAGCCACAATACGAATGCAGCCTAAAGAACTGCAGCATGAGGTCAGCCTTTGATGTTTGGCAACAGCGTCTGTTGAACCAGGACTTATCAAAACCGATTCCAAAAGATGAAAACCACAATTTTCTATAATGTATACTCCTAGGCAAAAAATGGGCCAAAACCCATAATTGCTAAATCAGTGTTGTTCCACTCAGTGGTAATAGTTCCAAACAGTTGCTGAGTAGTTGAAAAATGTTTCCCAGTCAGCTTGAGTTTAATTTGAGACCAAACATTCTCTTTATGGCTCAAATTTCAAATCTGGACTCTGACCAGGCAAAAACATGAGTATGATGAAATGTGGGAGATCTCATCTAACTACTAATCTTTTAAGAGAGAAACAAGACAAAAGATATTTTGGAAGATTTTGAACACCTAGACATGCATTACTTTCAGTTTTATATAAACCATTACATTTTTCAGGATTTTATCTTTGTGTACATGACTAAGAGAATTCCCGTTTCCAGCTTTTCCCACCAACAATACACTGCAGCAACAAACAGTGACAAATGATGGCAGAGGTCTCAGGAGGACATTTTCTTACTTCGCGCTCATTTGTTGTTAGGACCATTTCAAACTTTTTGCAGTTTTACGTTTGGCCCATTTTTTTCCGCCCAGGATTGAATGCTCTAGAATTCATTTTTCACTCCAACTGTGTGTGACTCATAACTCCCTATTATATATTTCCAGTGCTTCAGACATGAGTGGTGCGTTAAAGCACTCCAGCAGACCACTGGTTTGGCATTAGGCTTGTATGTGTTTGGACAGCCAAGGAAACACAATCCATAAAACTTCTCACAAACAGTTCTTCTGCTGACATTACTTCCAGAGGCAGTTTGGAAATTGGTAGGGTGTTATACTCAGACCGTTTAAACAATTCACATTTCAGCACTCTGTGGTCCCATTCTGTAAACTTGTGTGGCCAGCCTCTTTGAAGCTAAGCTGTTGTTGCTCCTAGACATTGCTTCACTATAACATCACTAAGTGTTGGCCATGGCAGCTGTTGGAAGGATGCTCCCTATGACAAAGCCGTGATAAAATTCATCGGTCTGTTCAGTATGACTTGTCCTATCGCCAGTGTCCATCTACAGAGATCGCACAGCTGGCTGTATGGTTGATTTTATGGTTGACAGACGACAGAACAGTAAAACACAACAAACTGCTTATATTTGCATTTGCACACAGAACGAAACCAGATTCACCTCCTCGGTTGTCATAAAACTACACAAACCCGCAAATGTTCTTTCAACTGGCATTTTGAATAATGGTTAAATACATGTTTATACAATAAGAATTCAGAAACACAACAAAAACAAGTATCAGTGCAAACCAGCTCCTGTTTACCAGACAATACATATTTTATAAGCATTTTCCATCAGAGTCATTTCTGCATTGCCACCCTTCATAAGTACCATCAGACCCAGGGGAAAACGTAGATGTTTATGCAAGCTACAAGATTGTTAGCAATCAGAAAAGTGACACAACAATTGTAACAATATCTGGTATCCCACAGTCCCAGCACTACGACTGTTGACGCTCATTATCCAAGCTATTTTCAGCCATGCCTCACACATTAATCATGCTGCTTTTCCCAAGGAAAATAGCTGCAAATTGTACAACGAGCACAACAAGCACCATCTGCAAAATTTTATAAAAATTAGGCTATACTGAGTGGATAAACTGTACACACGCAGAATTGATGCACCACACGCCAGATCACCATTTGACTTAAATTAGCTTATAGGGCTCAACATGAACTTTTCTTCCCCAAAGCACCTGCAAAGTTCACTGCCCCAAAACAAATTGCTACTCTCCTAAACAAAACTTTGTATTTCAAAGTGTTATTCACATATAAATAAGCACACAAACTAATGTGTTCAGTTAAGGTTATTTATTCTTAAAATAAAGTGCACATTCTCACAATATACTTTCATTTAACTCATTAAGCACATTTTTCATAATGTCATAAAAGCATCATGGATTACCATAGTAAACCTAATGACTGAAACAACATTTTTAAATATAAGTGCTTGAATTCTTCCCACTGAGTTTGATTTATTTTAATTACTGCCATGTTAAAGCTATAAATTATCTTAACTTTATCATTTACAATTATAAGTTAGCAGACACAGTAGTACCTCGGTTTTCGACCACCTCGGAACTCATCTAATTCGGTTCTTAGTGCATTCTGAGTAGAAAAATGCATCTCGGTTCCTCTTGTTTGCTCGATACTCTGCACGCTTGCTTAAACTTGTACAAGTCAAGTCGTGTGAATCGATTCACGCTTCAGTACACAGTGATTCAGACTCACAATAGCCCTTGCTCAGTGAAGATCTCCTCTGTGTTTGTTTTTCTACAGTCTACAGTACTGTATTCTTATGCAAATAAGCCTCCATAAGTTCTAAAATGTTTAGTAATGACAGCCAACAGAAAGGAAAACAACTGAAAAAAATAAAACTGAATCCTCTTGGCTTTTATATAAATGTTGGAATGTAAAAACTAGGTATGTTACGTTTTACACATTAATATGGTGTTAATAACACATGAATAATGCATTAATATTTTAACACTTAACTGCACCTTCCCTGCTTGACTTGTGGAAACACATGTATTTGGTCTGTCTCGAAAATGATCCTCCATTCACTATTCCGTAGATTTTGATTTACTACATAGAACACGATTAGCCTGTAGGGAATAGAGCTGGTGAGAGTTGTAAATGACTTCGCTTCTTACATTGCAACAGCAGACTCCATCACAGAGAGCCTGTTTACAACATGCATTAACATATGTTACATATGTGGATGGTATTTGGATGTACTTTGGCCAGATTCTGTTTACACTTTTCACTAAAACACATGCCCAGTGTTACCAGATGAGATCTTATTTTATGTCCCTGCTTATAAAGCACACCATAACGCACTTGGTTTCAGTTTCACTTCCTAAAGCCTACTGTAAACATGATTTCTCACGGGTTATTACCACTGAACTATACACTGTCAAATTTGGGCAGAATCTGTCTACAACACGCAATGAAGCGTTTGCTTCAGCACAGAAGGCTTTGGTTGGCAGCCGCTGTCATTTCTGCAGCGGTCAGCGTTACTTCTGTCCAGAGAATGTTTTGGGCACAAGAGAGATGTCAGGATTAGTAGGGGAGAACTGTGGCTGGTTTCTCAGATGCAGAATACCTGTCACTCTTTCGAATATGACACCAGACATTCAACTTCATTTGTTAATAAAAATTATAATCCTTTGTTTTGGCTATAAAGATGAAAAAAAGAATAGCCGTGATATATTGCTACTAGTGCAGGATTGCATCATGGTTGTGGTCCTCGTCTTGACAGCTCATTGGTCTCAGAGAAACAGCTCTATCCATACGCATCTGGGAAGTTTTTTGAGCACTGAAGGCACTCCTACAGCAGTACATTACATTGTCAAAAGGGCACTGGCTTCAGAAGATTGCAGATATTTTCAAGGAAAGGTGGGGTTTCCATTAATGGGGGAAACAGACAGCTCAGACATCCCCATAAAGGCTACATCAAAAAAATGTATATGTAGATACAGAAGATGGATTCCACTTCAGCAAATAACTTATCCGCCCAACTTTTTGAGTCTTGCTCTTCCCAAGGTTTCTTTCTCATCACGTTTAGGGAGTTTTCCTTGCCACTACCATTGGTTTGCTCAGTTGAGTCTGTGGGCCTAGATAGTTATAGAGCTGCTTCTAGACAACGCTTCATTGTAAAAAGTGCTATATAAATACACGCAACACCTTGGCAGCCCTCCATCAGAGAAGTCGCAATGAAACACTGTGATGAAGCAAACAAGGTGAAAATCATGGTAGATAATCATTAAAAAGCAAGCATTTTGACTAGAAACATTTGTCTGGGTTCTCGTTGTTTGCTCGGTACTCGGCGCACTTGCTAAGACTTCGATGAGCCACACGACTCGATTTATGATACACAATTCAGTTCACAGTGACTCAGGTTCACAATAGTCCTTGGTCAGTGTGTTGCTCAGCCCTTACTCTGCTGTGTTTGTGTTTTTCTTTATTTTTTACATCTACAGTACTGTATTCTTAGGGCAAATAAGTCCCAATGGGTCCTAAAAAGATTAGGGATTACAGCCAACAGAAAGCAACCTGAAAGGAAAGCGAAAGTGTCAATGATTTTACCTAACTGTAGGTTAATGTAAGTGTTTTAAACAGTAACTTACTTATCATTCCACTATTACAGAGTATAGACTTCTCCAGCAAACACTCGTTCATCATGAGTTCATGATACATTTAACTTGTGATGGATTTGTTGGAACAAATCCCCTTCGTAAAACAGGAAGCACCTGTACAATACACACCATTAATGCATATAATGCCTTTTCTGGGGAGCCGGAATGGATTCATTTACATTATTCCTTATTCCTAAATTTGCTTGGTACTCATTGTTTTCGGTTCTCGACAAGGAACAACCTTATAATCTTGATGTATTACCATTTAAGTAAGCCAGGTTAAGGCTTTTACATATTCTGCTTTAAAGGGGCACTGCATCTGTTCTTCTTGAAGAACACTCCATCACCTAGGCATAAATTGTTAAATAAAGTAGATACAAGACTTCGTTTGAAGCACTGAAGTCTAAGCACCATGCTTAATGTGGATGGTTCAGAGCTTATAATCCTTAAAAATGATTCACCTACGCAAACAAAAAGCCTGGCAGTAAATCACAGCTCAGTAGGCAAAATAAAAGTATTTAGGCCTAAAGCAGCTTGTACAATGACAATGTCGAAAATAGCCAAGGTACATAGACACTGCATCTGTCTGTGTGAGTGAACGTCTGCTTCAGGCTCTCAGAGGATGAGGCTCCTCAACACTGCTATATTTAAAATCCCTCAGGAAACTAGTGCAGTCATTCTCTCTCCTTCCATCTTCTGTGTGGCAAAAAAAACTCCATTAAGCAGTCCCAAACAAGGATATTATGGAATTGGATTGGTAGGAAGATGATTTGAGACCTTGTCTAAATGAGTGGTTATGATTTGGTTAATGCCAGCGAAATGTCTTCATCTTCATGAATAGGTTTTATCAAAATCATGACAAGCAAATCACCGTGATTGCATGCAAAAACCTCAGCAACCTTGCACGTAATTTATGCAGATCGATTTGTCATGAGAGCAAAGCTTATTATTTCAACCGTGTAGTATTAGACAACGAGAAGAATGTGACTGGCATAAACACAGTGGCAAAAAAGGCGATGAATGAGAATATCAGAGGAGGGGGGGAAACCAAAAAAAAAAACCTCAGGGTGATGTTGGGAACCTGGGAGGAATTCCTGATTCAAGACATGAAATGGTTCATAGATCACAAACACATGCAGAATTTGAAAATGTATGAAAAATTATTACTACACATGTCACACGTGTTGAGCACTGTCGTTATACACAGCAGACATTATAATAATTGTAGCTCTTTTTTCAGTGTAAACCTGCCATGTTTCTATGTGGTTGCAGTACACAACACAGTAGTCACACGGTTCAGTTTCAACTGTTGTAATTTGTAAGAAATGTTGTTTTTTTTTAACGTGGTATGAAAAAAACAACAACAACAAAAAAAACAACAACTTTTGGCTAATCCAACGAAATAAATTGCTACTTGAAAGACACTGGTGTGTTTATACTTGTAGTTCACCAAAGCAGAATAAGGTACAGTGTCCCATTTTATTCTTGATTTTCAAGATCAAGAATAAAAATTGAAGATTTTTTTCCGGCCACATTCCTTAATCGAAGATGTTTCCCCACTGTCCTTCCACTTTTTAATAATGCGTTGGACAGTTCTTAACCCGGTTGTAGTAGTGTCAGCAATCTCCTTGATGTTTTCTCTGCTTAATACAGGCCCTTCTGAAACAGATCAACATCTTTTCCACGACCACAGGATGTGTCTTTCAACATGGCTGTTTAACAAATGAGAAGCTACTCAGTACATCAGTTATGGTTAAAGAACTTGCTGCCGTCTGAAACAATCACCAACGCAGTAATTATCTGATGGGAGACACTTACCTAGTTGCTAGGTTAAATCCAGGTGGGACCTTTTCTTTGGCCCGGCAGTGTAGATATAATAAGCCAATTTAAAGTGAGGTATAATGGAACGTTTTATCATTTCTAACAGGGTACAGGCCTAAGAGGAAATGACTAAATATTGCAGAAGAATCTGGCTTTGCAAATAAACTAAACTATTTCAATTGTCAGTTTGATTGCATAGATTTCAGAAAGAATCCTGACCATCAAGTTAGAAGAGGTAAGAAACGTTTAGCAAGCTGAAGGCTGTGAAGTTTGAAGGTCCAGATAAGATTAGCCACAGAACTTAAACATCAGCTGACCAACTTGCTACACCAGAATGCCATTTATTTCAGTGGTCCTTGAATACAGGCAGGAAAAAAACAAAAAAAAAAGTTTTACCATCTCATACAAGAGCCGAAACTTTTAAGATAATAATTAGTGCTGTTGATCCATTAAAATCACATTTTCTTCATAAGCCTGAAGCTTCCTATGGCGGATATTTAAATGCAATATCACTGATTTAATGTAGTATAAACAGTTTTTAACAGCATATTTTAATTCAAGACTGATTTCCTGCTGTGAAATATAGATTTCAAATAAATCATCAAAGCATCACATTTGACTGTCAGAAAGGCAGATTTCTTAGAGGCACTTGCAGAAATAATAACACTCCTATATTTTATAATAAAACTCATATTTTAAAGACACGCATTGGGTTAAATTGTGTCTCTAAAAGGCACTAGAGTGAGCGTATGTGCCTTACAATGGATTAGGGTCCTGTCTAGGATTGTTCTGGACTTGCGCCCTTGGCATCTGTTACCAGAAAATCCTTTAAGACCTGTAAGTTCAGAGGAGAGGTTATCAGCAAATCCCAAAGTTGCTTGATTGAATTGAGAGACCAAATCAACATCTTGAACTCTGTCATTTTCCTTAAAGTATTGCTGAACAATTTTTGGAGTGTGGCAGGGCACATGATCCTTCTGAAGAGGCCACTGTGTTTATTTACATTTACTTCATTTAGCAGACGCCCTTATCCAGTACGACTTACAACTGATACAGTCTTACAATCCAAGTAAATGTGGGTTAAGGGCCTTACTCAAGGACCCAACAGTAGTAGCTTCACAGAGGTGGGATTTGATTAAAGATTTGCATCAAGGAGTGCAACAATGTTTAGGGAGGTAATACAGTGGTACCTCGATTCTCATTCCCAGAAGTTGAATCTGTTCATCTGGACAAATTTTTTTGTCGTAGAAATGTTTCGTCACTCATCTAAGTGACTTCTTCAGTCTCAGCTAGTTTTCCACTAGTCACTTAGATGAGTGACAAAACATTTCTCCGACAAAAAACTTTGTCCAGATGAAAATATTCAACTTCTGGGATTTTCTTACCTGGATTATTGAGCATGCATCAACTCGATTCTCATTGTTAATTTGTTCAAGAAGACTTGTTGAGAACCGAAAATGATGAGTACCAAGTAAATGTTTCCCATAAGAAATCATATAAATTGAATGAATCCTTTCCAGAACCCCAGAAAATACACACTGTATAAGGCATTATATGCATTAAGGGAGTTGTATTGTACAGCTGCTCCCTGATTTGCAATGAGGATCTGTTCTGACAAATCCATCATAAATTAAATTCAACATGAGCCAATGAATTTAATATAGTCTACACTGTATCACAGCGAAGAGGACCTTATTGTTTAGAACACATACATTAACTTACAGTTGGCTAAGATCATTAACACAAAGCTTATTTTACAATAAAGTGTTGAAAACCTCATGTAATTTAGTGAGTAATAGATTGAAAGTGGAATGTAAAAGCAAAACACTTACACTATTGCTGAACTGCTCATCCTGAAAGTGATCTGGAGGACTCAGTCCTTGATTTCCTCGTAATCAACTATTTTAGGAAAATGGGGACTTGTTTGCACTAAGAATATAGTACTGTAGATGTAAAAATAAATAAAAAACACAAATTGGAGATCTTCAGTGAGCAATGGTTACTGTGAATCTGAATCACTGTACACTGAATTGTGAATCGAGTTTAAGCTGGAACGAGTTGCTTACAAGTGTAGGCAAGTGTGCAGAGTACCAAGAAACGACGAGAGCAGAGAAATTTTTTCTAGTCAAAATGCATTGAGAACCGAATTTGACGAGTTCCAATGTGGTTGAGAACCGAGGTACCACTCTACATGTCAAAGTAAGATCTACATGAATGCCAGGACCCAAGGTTTTCCAGGAAAGGATTGCTCAGAGTATCAGACATTCACTTTATCTGTCAGTGGGATTGGTCACCTAAATGCCTATTTGACTGTTTTAGCTGCACTATTTGGTACATGTAAAAATAGTAACCAAACTGAGAACAGGTCATAAAGAAAGATCAGGAGAAGACTAAAAAAACCTGGGTTTCACAGAAGCCATGCCATGCCCTAGTGCACAGTCCTGTGAAAAGCAACACAAGTGTCATTAGGTTTAAGGCCAACAAGTGTCAAAGACGTAGACATCCGCAAACACTCTGGTCACTTTTTGCTGCCCACTCGGTTTCCCAGGTGGTGTACCATAGGGAGCATTAGGAGAGTCACTGGCTCATTGCGCAATCAGGCTTCCTATGCAATGAACAGCAGGAAGCCAATTAGAGTGGGAAACACGACAGAGATGACAGGATGTGCTACTCCACCCTCTCACTATGTGCTGGTGCTGAGGATTATTGCACACAAATGGCTCTGAGGCACATTATTGGGCTCTCCAGTCCATATGAAATGCAAAGTGCACAGCGACAGACTTCAGACACTACTGATTACGGAGGATGATTGATGTCCCTGCTGATAAGGTCCCGATTTGGAGGAGAGACTCACACAAAAATCATTCCGAGTGTGTGGGCTAGTCTGTAGTGGAGCGAGATAGCGGCGGCGCTGATGAACAAGTGCAGACTACGAAACGGCCCTATTGATTGGTGAGGGTGTCGTCTTTTCCCATCTACATCTTTTCTCATTTCCCCGCTGCCCCTGAGGGTCAACAGAGTCTTTTGTGATGACAGAGACTGCTCGGCCTTCTAAGGGCAGACAAAAACAACACTAGCCAGAGGAAAAGAAATACGTGCTAAATGGACTATTGTTTCAAAGGTCTGGAGAAACTGGCCTGGGGTGGCTGAAAAATGATTCCACCGAGGTCAGGTTTGGTGGCTTCTATCCATCAAAGACGTGAACGGCGGTAAAAATAGACTGTGGAAACATGCACCAGGATCGCAGAAGGACAACCTTAAACAGCTCCAGTACAATTATTGGCAAAAGTCCCAGGAAAAAAAAAAATTAAAACAAGTCAGTGAGATTGAAAAGCACTTTAATCCTAAACCACTTTCTTGTTGGAACAATTTAATGCTCATCCACATTATAGAGGCGTTTACAGCTGACAATGGAAAATAGACTACTAATCGCATGGTCATTTTTAAAATGGGTCTACGCCAGCACTCCACTAACAAAGCCTCTATCATGTGGTTGAATTACATTTCAGCACTGGACAGTGCCTCTGGAGTATTCAGTAAAAGAGTAGCTCCGAGCACTAAAGTGAAATAATAGTTCAGCCTGAAATTGTATGCCAAGTGTTAAGTGGATTAGTGGAACTTGCGCTTGTACAAAATCTGAACTACTGCTACAGTTTAGTAGGAGTAAACATTGTAATTTTGGTAGAAATGCAGATGTTGCATACCAAAATAACACACACGGCCACTGTTTTGAACACACTGAGCCAATAATCGCATTCAATCCAAAAGATTTATAAAATGTGTTCTTATTTGTGTATTTTGACTGATGTTAAATGAAAACAGTAACACAGCGTTTAGAATGTCTGTATAAACATGACCTCATCATCAGAATTCCACACGTCCTAAAAGTAGATAAAGAGAACTCAAACAACTGAAACAAAAAAATGTTACATTTGGTCATTTATAAACTGAAGAAAATAATCCAATAGAACATATGAGAGTGGTCAGTTTATGGACCTCTATAATCAGCAGCTCATTTGAAGGTGAAACTGGAGTCAGGTGTTGTCAGTCAATGGGATGACGATCAGGTGTATGAGGAGACTTTTGTATTGAAAGACCAGGGATCTATTAGAGTCTGATATTCACAACATGCATCATGGCATGAACATCAAAGCAGAAGCTTGCACGAGTTGCAGACTGGAAAAGGTTACAAGACCATATCCAAAGTGTTTGGAACCCAATAACCTACAGTCAGACAGTTTGTGTACTAATTGCAAAAATTCAAGCGCACGGTTACTCAGTCAAACAAAGACCACTACAAGGACAAGATGTGCAACAGTTGATAGGATAACTTAAGTAACCAAAGAATTATCTCCAAGGAAAACACTAAACAACAATGGCGTGCATGGCAGGTTTGCAAGGAGAAAGCCACTGCTCACCAAAAAGCACACGTGGACAATTCAGAAGGCTTCTGGAAATACAGAAAATTCTAAAGGGTTCACAAACTTTCAGGCACAACTGTATTATTGATAGCTCACAATAATTGTGATTAACTGTCTAATGTATTTGGAGATCATGAAATGATTCCACCTGACATTTTCACTAATAATCGATTTGCTGCTCAACGCTGTCCAGTACTTTAACTTGTATTACCATCAAAGTGTTCTTAACACTTTCTCACTCCCTCCCAAGTCCCCAAGTGACTTCAACCATGGCTTTAGGAAAAAGATCATCACAGCTGTGATGTTTTTTCCTGATAACACACAACCTTGAGTGTTCTATTACTTTTATTCGACAGTTTTTACAACAAAATAAAGAAATTCAATAAAGTTATTCATTCATTTTCTTATCCACTTAATCCCTGGGCAGCGTTGCGGGAAAGCTGGTGCCTAGCCGGCGACACAGTGCGCAAATACACTCTCACACTCATACACATACTCACGCACTTTGGAAACGCCAATTCACCTAACACGCGTATCTTTGGACTGAGGGAGGAAACCGGAGTACCCGGACTTAACCCACGTGGATGTGGGGAGAACATGCAGACTCCACACCGAAAGGACTCAGGTTGCTGTGAGATGACGGTGCTAACCACTGAGCCACCGTGCCACCAATAAAGACACAAATCTAAAAAGCACAGAGTTTTATACTGAATATGCTGTAATACTGACAACACCATAAAGTGGCAATGCAGCAGTGGAGTGACACCATTTGTGGGACAAAGCCGTGCTGTCAACATGTGAGACATTCATAAAAAAAATATTTGTGTGACAACACTTCTCAACCAATCAGATCACAATTAGCTGCTATACAATCTGTTTTATACATCACTTCTGCTTCGTAGCATTCGGTTTATACATACTACCCAGAAACCCAGAAGGTTTATTCCTTACTGGTCACAATATCTTTCCTTGCCTCTGGCATTCTCATTTGCGGTCTAGACTCAGCTTTTGTAAAGTTTCCTTGCGCGAGTGCCTATTGTTAATAGCACTATTCAAAGAAATTGAACTTGAACTTGCATGCTCGCTTCGCTGTTCCTTGCTTGCGAATGTCCTCATGCTCTCCATTAACGATACTACTTAAATGGCACACATGCTCCTTCCTAGTGCGCACACTGCAAGGTTTTGCTCCCTAACCTCCATTTGTTCGCTATGTGTATTCGCCTCCACTCTCTTTCCCAGCCAAACAATCTCTTTCCCTGTCAAAAACGTCAGTGGTTTTTTTATTTCCAGTGGCTGAATTTTTTGTTTTTCTTTCTATAGTATAGTCACTTTAATTTCCCATACAGAAAGACATAAATCTTCACTCGAATGTCAACAAGAGAGAAAAACAATTCTCGAGCCACACTTTCATTTCATTAAATCCCCAACATAAGATTCAAACTGTTTTCAAAATCAGTGCTGCTCTACTGTAGTAAAAGAAAACAGAGTGAAGGTAATCCATCTCGATCCGAGACAAATCCATAAACTGCAGTCATTACAAGGACCGTGATTCCAGCAATGAGTTCAATGGAAAGTCCTGATGCGTGTCAATATCAGATACAAACAGCCAGTAGAAAACAGTACTGGGAATAAGACCAAAATAGTCGACATGATCAAAACCTGAACATTTCACACAATTCAAATGAATTAGGCAGGGTTAGTAAAAATGTTTTTCTGTTTTTCTCTGGTGGTGTGATTACTGAAATCATGCGATGGACTGGCATCCTGCCCAGAGTGCACACCTCTGCTTGTGCCCAGTGAATTCTGGTATATCCTCAACCCCCACAATGACCCTGACCAAAATAAGTAAGGGTAAAGTGGTTGCTCTTATCTGTATTTGCAACCCAAGCGATTAAAAGTTATTTGCTCAAGGACTCAACAGTGGCAGCTTGGTGATGCTGGGACTTCAGACCTTCAACCTTCCAATCAATAGTCCAGAAGCCTTATCCACTGAGCAACCATTAAGCAGCCACTAAAGCCATTCCCTTCAAAGTTGTATTATTTATGAGCACAAATAACAGGCGATTGGGAAAACTCTTGCAGGGTAGATATCTCACAAACTGGCTTTGCACAAGAGGTGGTATTCTCTGGTAATGTCATACTGAAAGTTCCAGAAATTCCTCAGTATTACCTCTCCCCACAGTCTTTGTCACTGGAGAATGCAGAAATTGTAGGCGTGATTTTACACACCTTTTAGCAATGGGTGCAGCTGACATGATCTAACCCCATAATACAAGGGGGGACCAACACCTTTGGCTATTTACAAATGTCTGTTAAGAACTACCATCATGGAGTTGTCAGATCCATTTGCACAAATGTCATCAGAATGAACGTCTAACTGCTCTTTCACTTCCCCTTACAACTGACATTTAGGTTAGAAAATGGTTTTACCTTTACTCTAATGGTGAGACCTTCGGTTTATTATGACATTTCACATTAAAGTGTGTCTAAATCACAATGCCAAGTGATCTTCTTACTCAAGAATCTCAGTTTTACTTTTATGCTTTTAACAGTTTCCTAAGTTGACTTACAAAATGTGCAACTCAAGACCTATCGATTAAGATAAATATATATACAGTACATTACAGTACGGCCAGTTAATTGGGCCGATTAATGCCATGTTGAGAACATCAGCAACGGCTGACGCCTGCACTCATGAGGCTGATATTCAAAAACTGTGGAGAAAATCCAGAGAAACTTTGTTTTCCTGCATTACAACTAGCAGCTCAAACTGGGATTGCTGAGTGACTAAAAACAAAGAGATGCTGAGATTCAGTAAGGGGTGGGGCCATTTATGAGAAGATGAAAACTTTCCAGCATTACAACTTGCTGCTCTTAATTGGGACTAAAAACAAAATGCTGCTACCATGTGCACTACTCTACCATTGTTTAATTCAAGTCAAGTCAAGTTAGATTTATTTATATAGCGCTTTTTACAATGGAGCATTGTCTCAAAGCAACTTTACAAGTTTAGATTATCTCCTAATAACTACGTCCAATCCCAAATTGAGCAAGCCTAGGGCGACAGTGGCAAGGAAAAACTCCCTAGTTCTAGGAAGAAACCTTGGGAGGACGAAGACTCAAAAAGGGACCCAACCTCCTTGGGCGTAATTAAGTGCAATAAAACTTTTATTTATTTTTATAAAATACAGAGTGCAAACAGACAGCTTAAATAAATAAATGTTCACTTAAGTTCAGCACTGTTGTGTCTCATTTATTGTTATTAGTTGCAAAAATAAATAAATAAAATAAGGGCATTACATATCGGCCATCATTCACCCTGCGCTCTAAATACCAGCATCGCCAATTACACAACTCATATCACTCGACCACTACCGGTTATTACTTTTAGTTATTGGTGTTTCCGGAGCTATTTATTTGCTCTCAGCAAAGGCTTGGACTCATTGCACTCTGAAAGCCCATGAATGGCGTGTAAATAGTACGCACGTGTTTGCGTCAATATCCCACCTTTTTGAGCCCCTGAATTCTTTTCTGTGCTCACATTTCGGCCATCATTGCACTCTCCAATAAGGATATCCTTTCAAAGCCATGCACCTACCTTTGCACTGACTGCTACTTCTTAAAACAAGGGCTTTAAATAGTAAGGGGAGCCCTATTAACTATCCCCACTCTGAAAAGCAGTAGCAGCAGATCAACAGCGAAAATGTTGACCTTGCCTATGTAAGTGATACTTACACATACATAAACATTTTTACAGCTTATGTTAAACTGCAAAAAAGGGTACTGAATAAATACTGAACACCCACTCAAATGCAGTTCTCTTTCAAGGTAGAGCTGGAAATGCTTTCAAAGGCCTTTAGAATATATTCAAACATATATGGCAGTGACGGGTAGCTATTTTATATTAACCACAAATACACTGAGACGCACACAGCCCTTGAGCTCAGTGATGCACCACGGTTCACCGATTACCTTATCGTTGGTACGTGAAAAGCAAAGCCCATTGCCTTTCTATTCTGCAGACATAAAAGAGTGAGGGAGCAGCATGTTCAAATTACATAAGCCACCTGGAATTGCCCAATGACAGTGTTCTGAAAGATACAATTACAAAAAACGTGTGACAAGGACAGATGCTAATGGATTTCCAGAGCTCATTCAGGCCACATTTTCAGACGTCTCTGAACTGTAGTAGACCTTTGTCTGTGTTATTCCATTTAAATCACAATTTTGATATGACTGCCATCCAACCCTTTTTGCAATTAAAGCTTCAGTCTGAATCCTTTGCAGGCTGTGACAGGTTAAACAGGAACATCGCAGATTGTATTAACAGAGAGATACAAGTGCATACAGTAACTAATTAGACAGGGACAATTTTTAGTTGCGTTGGTTCAACACTATCTGCTCATGAACTCGCTGCTCAGAGGTTTAACAGTGGCAGCTCGGTGAAGCCTTGAATTCAGCTTGCAATCATCTGATTAGTAGTCCAGAGCATTAACCAATAAGCAATCGCTGTCACACAGCTTTTGCTTATAAAGGGCATGGGGTACTATCTGTGACAAAACCTGTGTGTGTGTGCATGTTCAAATCAGCATAGCATGCCTGATTGCGTGGCCAGATGCACTGTATTGTGCAAAAGTCTTAGGTCACCACTAGATTAGATAATGGCTTCTGAAGGCTACAGTGGCAAGTACTTAGCGTGACCTTGCCTTACACTTGAGCAACAGCAGCATCTGGCAGCTTGTTGACCCTTCTATAGTCCAAATACGTTTGGCTAGAAGTGGTCTTTTTGAAGTGTAGCAGCCAAGAAACCACTTAAAGGGTGGAAAGGCTAAAATGTGTTACAGCTCACATAGACAGAAATGAAGGTCAGTGAAAAATGAGTGACCAAATTTGAAATATGTCCAACCGAAGGCATATTATAAATGTAGTCATTATACCCATTGCTAAAACAACAAATCTAATGGTGGCCTAAGACTTTTGCACAGTACTGTATGTAAAGATGTGTCAGTTTCTGAGCTGCAGGAAACCACTGAGAATAATGGCTAAGTGTGCGCTTGTACTTCTAGTTTGGCTCACTTGGTCCTGACTGAAGCAGAAAATGATACATCATCACTTCCCTTATCGTTCACACCAGCAGCAGTGAGGAGCTATTGGGAGCAGTGGTTCTATGAGGGCACGCACACATGGCGAACAGACTCCGGAGTCCCAGACAGACCACCATCAGAGAGGATTATCTCATCCACCAACAAGCACAAACAGCTCCAACAGTTTCATTGTCCACCATCCAGACACAGGTGGCACCTTCACTACATATCCCTGTGTCTGCCTGGACCATTTCCAGCTGCTTAGCAGAATAGGATGTGTTGTCATAGTGCCCACTACATTTACAGCATTTAGCGACTTACGATAGATACAATCTTACAATCCAAGCAATTGTGGGTTAAGGGTCTTGCTCAAGGAGAAAACAGTGGCAGCTTGGCGGAGTTGGGATTTGAACCCTGGATCTTTTGGTCCATAGTCCAGTACCTTAACCGCTAGCCTACCACAGTCTATTGGGTGTCCTGCCACTGACAGCCAGCCACCTTCATCTGCAGTTGTGTCACGAACGAGAAACCTAGAATGCCATGAACTGGAACCATATAGTCTTTAGCGACAAATCCAGGTTCTGTTTGGAACCCGACAGTAGGTTTGAGTATGGAGGCCAATCCCGTCTTTGCTGTAGAGTGACACATTGCCCCAACTGAGGGTGTGATGATCTGGGAAGCCAGGCCCAACTACAGTTCTACAAGCCCAACTGTGGGCAAATCACAGAGGTATGTCTAGCAGTCAACAAAGAGGTACACTTACCAAAAGTAGCTTCTGAGAGTCTTTTCATAGAGCAGCGGGGGAAGCACTTTTACACCCAGTGACTAATCAGATCGCACCTGTAATCATTTACATATCTGCTTCAGACATAACTGCATGGTGAGTTTTACAGCAATCTGACAATTCTATCTGGGTGCTTTATTATTGGGTTTTTTGGTCAATGAGTACATGTTTCTTTTGCTCTTTTCACAAATGCCTTACACTGGTCAGAGCTACCTGGACAGGGTGCCAGTCTCTCACTCTGGTTCTAAAGGGGTTACAGCTTCAGCACACAAGGCCTGCCTCTCTCATTCCAAAAACATGCAGTCATTTTTTTTCCCAGTGTAAATTAGTGTGTGTGAGACCTGCGATGGATTGCAGCTCTATGTAGGGTAGGTTGTTGCTGGCGCCCTGTGCTGCCAGCTATCCCATGGCCCCCAGTACGGCCCCTGAATTAGATTAGTGCGATATCAGTTGTACAGACCAGAACTGAACTGTTTTCCACTGATCCATGCCATGATATTACAAAAATATGAAAGAAATATGCCCTATGCTATATCAAAAAGTAAAAAAATAAGGATACGACTAATATACACACAAACCCCAGAACAGGGAAAAAGATTCTGTTTGGTTGGTTTTCGATTGGTTGATTTCAGTAGGTCAGTGGTGCAACAATGGCAATAAAGATGCTTTAGCGTGTTTATTCCATGTCTAAATGGGTTTCAACCTAGAAGATGAAATCACTGCTCTAAAGTGCCCCAGGTGGTTGAGTAGGAGCCTGTGAATGTGTGTTTCTATGTTTATGGATTTATGTCCCTTCCAGGGTGTATTCCCAGCATGTACTTAGTGATTCCATCATAGACTTCTAACCCACCGTGACTCTGTCTAGGAAAAAGTGGTTACTGTAGACGAAGGAATGAATCCATACTTCAGTAACAGAGTCAAAAGCATTAACGGACCACAATGACGTGATTGGTCAATGAAAAGCATACAGTTTTTGTCTTTTGCAGAAATATTACAGAAAATTCAGAGCTTTTCAACCTTACAGTTTGTGTGACAGGGCTATTACCACAGCATCATTATTCCATATTATCTGGTCCTATCTTTTCCCACAGTTTCTCCCCAAATTAGTAGGGCCATAGGATTTACACAACGCAAAGAATACAGACCAAATCCCTGAATTGAGGAATAAAAATGGACTTCAGACCCAAAGATGGAAATGCACCAAATTTAAAAATCGAAAGATTTTTTGATCAGCCTAAACCAGTGATCAGCCGATTAGTCTCATACAGCCGATTCTGTGCCGTTTAAGTTTAACTTGTGCAGTGCACCAGCAACAGTGGCACAACACAGCACCACATGAACAGCACACTGCTTTCACTAATTCAGAATTCAGTTCATGTATGGAGCTTTAAACATGGCTCAGCTACACGCGTGTTTGTTATGACACCGGTGCTGACGCATGCTCATGATGTGGAGTCTTAGATTTTGTGTTTTTAGTGCTATTTAATAGTCCCCATACTAAGAGGGTTTAGAGATACTAATGAGGGAGCATCACCCCATTGAACATCCAGAATTTGGCAAAGCTAACAAAGGTAAAGAGGTTCAGGCTAAAGCTAGTGAGTGCGCAGAGCCAGGCACAAGCCATCAGCCCCTGCTACCATTCTTTAGCAATGAAGTTACCATTAAAAGAAAAGTTGAAGAAAAATGATTCTGCATGGTGTCATGTATAATGCTTAGACAGACAGAAAATCAGAATTGGCCAATCGTATTTTTAGAAAAATCGGAAATTGGCCAAGAAAATTGCAAGTGGTGCATCTCTTGTCTTGACTGCAAAATTCAGGGCATAACAGAATCCTTCACTAATTTGTTTTTACAACTTCCATTTATAGAATTTTAATGTTGTTAAATGTTATAGCTGCAATTTCATTAAAATACAAAAGGTACCATTTTGCTATTGTTTAAATGTAGTTATTTTCTTAAAGAAAAACACTTAAAACCTATAAATCAGAGTAATGAAAAAAATCCATAAAAAGCTAAAATGGGAAAACGTATAATAGAATTAATCATAAAAAAAGAATTAAGTAGATTTCATAGGGCCCTAAATGAGTAATGCAAAATTTCCCTACCCATGTTACAAAAATCACCAGTACCCCCCCCCCCCCCCTCCTCAAAGACCCACAACTGATGGATTCTAATCCTGGGCAAGACCATACCACTTCTACTGCTTCCATCTTTGCCAGTTGCAGAGGCAGGGAAATGATCCTCACCCCTTCCCTCCCTCTGACATGGCAAATTGTTTCTGTAGAGTGCCTGGCCAGACTAATCATATTACATGAACTTTCGAATGAACTGCATGAACTGTTCATAGACAGTTCATTCAGCTCACAGACAGATGTCCTGACATTTTCCTTTAAGGTTTGCTGGTATAATTCAGAATTCATTGCTCCATCAATGACAGCAAGCTGTCCTGGCCCATACACAGCCAAACAGGCCCAAACTATGCTACAACAATCATTACGTTTCACAGAAGGGACAAGGTTCTTATACTGGAATGTAGTGTTTTTCCTTTCTCCAGACAAACTGCTTCTCATTTAAACCAAAAATGTTCTATTTTGGTATCACCTGTGCATAAAACAGTTTTTCCATTAGCCTTCTGGGTTGTCCATGTGATCTTTAGCAAACTCTGAATTGGGAGAAATGTTCTTTTTGGAAAACTATTTTGGAAAATTGTTTCTGTAGAGCTCCCAGCTAGACTGGAGGCACCTCTGCGACTCAAACTCAGATCTCTGTGATAATGGGATAGCGTTTTTGACTGCTGTGTCGCCAGAGAGACCTCACCCAGCCTTACTTAGCCTAGACCTTACTACATAAGACAGTAAAAGAGAAGACTTCACAGCAAAGCAAAATAGCCAGCAATGAATTAATGGTCCTTGTGATTACCAATCATCTACTTTCCATAATACTAACTGGCTCCAGGGTGTTATTTATTATTAGATACCAAAAGCTATGTCTAGCTTTAATAGTGCTTTAGATTAGAAATTCCAATCACGAAAGGCTGCAGCCACTTATCTCCCTCTTATCTGATAACTGGTTCTGTTAGAAAGAGAGCACTTAAGAAATGTGATTGGTCACTTCTCCATTACCAAGGCTTCACAAGAACCTTGGAGATGGCTAAGAAAAGACCATTGTGGAGGGCTGAAACACATAAATGTAACATGAAATGTTTACAGCAACTAATGGATAAAGTCTGGAGATATTGTCCATAACAGGAAACTTTCGATATTGAAGTTTATGAATCCTTCACGACTGTCTATATTTCTGCATAAATATGACCCAAAGCTCCTCAGATTTTCACACGTCTTAAAAGTAGATAAACACGTCCCAGTTACACAAATGAGTCAAGAATATAACAGTTTGTCATTTATCAAGGAAAATAATTAATTATTAAATATCTGTGAGAAAAAGGCATACATATGTTAACTTTCAATAACTGCAGTTAAAATCTTCTACATCAGCTCATTCCTACATACAGAACAACTACTATGGGATTCTACAATGGGATCTTGGTGGGTTCTCTCACATTAACTGCTTGCTTTAGGTCAAAACTTTAAATTGGCAATTCTAAAACATTAATTTTTAATCTTCTTTACCAATTCTTTGGTAGAATGACTTATGTGCTTCAGGTCATTGTCTTGCTGCATGACCCACCTTCTCTTGAGATTCAGTTCTTAGACAGATGTCCTGACTTAGACATCCTTTAAGATTTGCTGGTATAATTCAAAATCCATTGCTCTTTCCATGTCAGCTAGCTGTCCTGGACCAGATGCAGCCAAACAGGCCCAAACTATGATACTACCATCATGTTTCATAGATGGGATAAGATTCTGATGCTGGAATGCAGTGTTTTCTTTTCTCCAGACAAAAGCTTCCCAATTAAACCAATAATGTTCTCTTCTCGTATCACTTGTACACAAAACATTTTTTCCACTAGCCTTCTGATTTGTGCATGTGATCTTTGGCAGACTGCAGATACGAAGCAATGTTCTTTTTGGAAAACAGTGGATTTCTTCTTGCAACCCTACCATGCACACCATTGTTGTTCTCCTAATGGTGTACTCATTAACATTAGTCAATGTGAGGGAGGCCTCTAGTTGCTGAAGTGTTAGCCTGGGTTCCTTTCTGACCTCATGGACTATCACAATGCCTTGTCCTTTGGTGATTTTTGTTGGCCAACCTTTTCTGGGGGAGGGTAACTATGGTCTTGAATTTCCACCATTTGTAAACAGCCTGTCTTTTCACAAAGTTAAAAATCTTTAAATATGGTTTTGTCATCTTTTCCATTCTGATGAGCATCAACAACTCTTTTTCAGAGATCCTTAGGCATACCTTTTGTTTGTGTCATGATGTACTTTCATGAACATTTTTTGTGAATATAATACACTGATACATCCCTGCTCTTTTAATACAACAGGGCATCCACTCAAGTCAATTATCATCACAGTGACTGGAAACACCTGAATAATTAACTTAACAGGATTTGCTAATGCTAGAGGTTCACATACTTTTTCCATTCACAAATGTAACAATAAGTAATACAATAAATTAATAAGCAAGCATACTTTTTCTGTCTCATTTGTTTAAATCTCTACACTGTGTGTATATCTGATTATTTTAGATCATATTTATTCAGAAATATTCAAAAAAACACCACTGTACTGTTCAGCCCTACAGTTTCATAAAGCATCGAATGTTTAATACATCTACAAAACCACAATGGGGTTAACCCTGGGCTGTGGTGGGGCAGCAGTTAAGGTTTTGGACTTCATTGTACATAGCAAGACCAAGTTTGGGATAAGAACGTCTAAATGACAATAAAAAGTAAACAATTCAGTTCTAAAGGACTAAATGCTTTCAGAGCTGGCTGATATGATAAAGGGATGAGAAAGATTGACAAATATATGTGCAAGAGAACAAGGGCTGGTCTGGAAACTTAGTGAGCTGTGTACATAGACAGCATTTTACATCATGATGAATGTTGTATGTGTATGTGCGCTCCCAGCAAGAATGCCGATCCAAGTCCTTAGATACCTTAAAAATGCTGCCTATTGAGATACCTTAATTTGGCTGCATTGTAAGGAAGCATCGAACTCTTCCTTGGCTGCTAAGGCAATCTCTTGATGCAACACACACAAAAATGTTATTAAACATGGCAGATGGAAGCAGTGCGACAAGCGGAGCTACGACAGGTTGAAAATATCTTCAAACGCAAGTTATTCTAATTTTCAGAGCAGAAATATTTCTAATTGAGAATAATACATGCTTCTGAGCGTCCCAAATAATCTGTCTAATGATGATGGATGTCCGTTAGAATGCTGCCTACTTAAACAGCTGCCTACTTAGTCGGTGCCTACATAGGCAACTCACTAGGTTTTCAGGCGGACTCCAAGTGGATATACAACCCCTGGCAAAAAGTATGGAATCACCAGTCTTGGATGAGCACTCATTCAGACATTTCATTCTGTAAAACAAACTCAGATCAAAAACATGATACAATAATAAGGTCATTCCAAAGTGCAACTTGTTGGCTTTCATGAACACTCAAAGAAATGAAGAGAAAAACATTGTGGAAGTCAGTGAATGTTTAATTTTAATTGACGCAAGCCAGGGAAAAAAAATGGATCACACTCAATTCTGAGAAAATTAATGGGAATCACTCAAATTGGAGGTATAAAAATAAGGACACACCCAGTCAGTTTCGCTTTCCCTAAATGGACAACCTGCCTCAGTGTAGATCTGCTCGTTAGTCTTCGTTACACACCTGGCTCATGACACCTTGGAGGCTGCTGGACGAAGTGGAGGTGGCAAGAACCATGGCTCCAACAAGAGAAATGTCTCTTGAAACAAAAGAGGATTGTGAAACTTCTTGAAGAAGGTAAATCTTCACGCATGGTTGCTAAAGATGTGGGCTGTTCACAGTCAGCTGTATCCAAGATATGGACCAAATATAAACAGCATGGAATGGTTGTTAAAGCCAAGCGTACTGGTAGACCAAGAAAGACATCAAAGCGTCAAGACAAACAACTTAAGGCCATTTGTCTTGAAAACCGAAAAAGTACTACACAGATGAAGCATAAATGGGAGGAAGCTGGAGCCAATGTATGTGACCGAACTGTTAGAAAGCGCCTAAAGGAAATGGGATTTCAATACAGAAAAGCTAAAAGAAAACAATCATTGATACCTAAACATAAAAGAACAAGACTGCAATGGGCTAAGGAGAGGCAATCATGGACTGTGGATGACTGGATGAAAGTTATCTTCAGTGATGAGTCAAGAATCTGCATTGGACAAGGTGATGATGCTGGAACTTTTGTTTGGTGCCGTTCCAGTGAGATTTATGAGAGGCCTGCCTGAAGAAATATGATGATATGGGGCTGCATGTCAGGCAAAGGCACTGGGGAGATGACTGTGGTTAATTCTTCTATCGATGCACAAGTTTACATTGAGATTTTGGACAGTTTTCTCATCCCTTCAGTTGAACAGCTGTTTGGAGGTGATGAAATAATTTTCCAAGATGACAATGCATCGTGCCATAGGACAAAAACAGTGAAGGCATTCCTTGGAGAAAGACACATTCAGCCGATGTCATGGCCTGCAAATAGTCCAGATCTCAACCCAATTGAAAACCTGTGGTGGAAATTGTAAAAAATGGTTCACAAGAAGGCTCCAACCTGCAAAGCTGATCTGGCAACTGCTATCAAAGAGAGTTGGCACCAGATTGATGCATAATACTGTTTGTCACTTATCAAGTCCATGCCTCAGAGACTGAAAGCCGTTATAAAAGCCAAAGGTGGTGCAACTAAATACTAGTGATGTATTTTGAATGGTCTTTTGTTTATCTGTTTTTCATGATTCCATACTTTTTTCCTCAGAATTGAGTGATTCCATATTTTTTTTTCCCCGTTCTTGGTCAATAAAAGTAACATTCACTGACTTCCACAATGTTTTCTCTTCATTTCTTTGAGTGTTCCTGAAAGCCAACAAGTTGCACTTTGGAATGACCTTATTATTGTATCATGTTTTTGATCTGAGTTTGTTTTACAGAATGAAATGTCTGAATGAGTGCTCATCCAAGACTGGTGATTCCATACTTTTTGCCAGGGGTTGTAGTTTTACACTGTTCTTATATGGAGCGGATGGGAGGAGAAATGATGCAGCGGTGATTCTGAAGGAAAAGTATATTAAGAGTGTATTGGAGCCAAAGAGAGTGTCTGACAGAGTGACGAGTGTGAGGCTAGAAATTGAAGGGGCGACAATGAATGTTATCAGTGCATATGCTCTGCAAGTGGGGTGTGAGATGGAGGATAGAAGATTTCTAAAGGAAGTTATATGAAGTGGTAGAGAGGGTACCCAATGAAGAAATAGTGGTGATTGGAGGGGCCTTCAATGGGCATGCTGGTGAAGGGAAGAGAGGTTATGAGGAAATGATTGGTACGGTGTTAAGGAGAAGAATTTGGAAAGGTTAATGTTGGTGCATTCTGCAAAAAGGATGGAAATTACTATGGTAAATATGTACTTTATGTGTGTGTGTGTGTGTGTGTGTGTGTGTGTGTGTGTGTGTGTGTGTGTGTGTGTGTGTGTGTGCTCGCGCGCGTGTGTGTACGAATATATGCACACGTGCACACACAGAGAGAGAGAGGTGCTTGAAAGTTTGTGAACCCTGTAGAATTTTCTATATTTCTGCATAAATATGACCTAAAACATCAAAAGATTTTTGCTGGGATGTTGGTGGGTTTCCTCACATTAACTGCTCACTTCAGGTCCTTCCACAACATTTCCTTTGGATTAAGGTCAGGACTTTGACTTGGCCATTCCAAAATATTACCTTTGTTCTTCTTTAACCATTCTTTGGTAGAACGACTTGCGTGCTTAGGGTCGTTGTCTTGCTGCATGACCCACCTTCTCTTAAAATTCAGTTCATGGACAGATGTCCTGACATTTTTCTTAAGAATTCGCTGATATAATTCAGAATTCATTGTTCCATCAATAATGGCAAGCTGTCCTGGCCCAGATGCAAACAGGACCAAATCATGATACAGTGGGGCAAAAAAGTATTTAGTCAGCCACTGATTGTGCAAGTTCTCCTACAATCAATTTTTGCTCACCGTCCTCATGATCATTTTGACCCCACGGGATGAGACCTTGTATGGGGCCCCCATATCAAGGGAGATTATCAATGGTCTTGTATGTCTTACAATTGCTCCCACAGTTGATTTAGTCACACCAACCTGCTTGCCTATTGTAGATTCACTCTTCACAGCCTGGTGCAGGTCTACAATTTTCTCCCTGGTGTCCTTCGACAGCTCTTTGGTCTTGGCCATGGTTGAGTTTGGAGTCTGACTGTTTGAGGCTGTGGACAGGTGTCTTTTACAGATAACGAGGTCAAACAGGTGCCATTAATACAGGTAACGAGTGGAGGACAGAAGAGCTTCTTAAAGAAGTTACAGGTTTGTGAGAGCCAGAAATCTTGCTTGTTTGTGGGTGACCAAATACTTATTTTCCACAGACCTCTCTTCTACAGACCTCTCTCATCTTTCTAAGTAGGAAAACTTGCACAATCAGTGGCTGACTAAATACTTTTTTGCTCCACTGTACTACCACCATCACCATCACAAATGGGATAAGGTTCTTATGCTGGAATGCAGGGTTTTTACTTTCTCCAAAGATAACACTTTTCTTTTAAACCAAAAAGATCTCGTCTTGGTCTGGTCTGGTTTTGGTCACATCTGTCCACAAAACATTCTTCCAATAGCTTTCTGACTCATCCACATGATCTTTAGCAAACTGCAGACAAGCAGCAATGTTCTTCTTGGAGAGCAGTGGCTTTCTAGTTGCAACCCTGCCATGCACACCATTGTTGTTCAGTGTTCTTCTGATGGTGAACTCATTAACATTAGCCAATGTGAGAGAGGCCTTCAGTTGCTTAGAAGTTACCCTGGGGTTCTTTATTACCTCGCCAAATATTACACGCCTTGCTCTTGGAGTGATCTTTGTTGGTCGACCACTTCTGGGAGGTTAACAATGGTCTTGATTTTCCTCCATTTGTACACAATCTGTCTGACTGTGGATTGGTGGAGTCCAAATTCTTTAGAGATGGTTTTGTAACCTTTTCCAGCCTGATGAAATTCCCATTGATTGAAAACATCAGACTCATCTTCAAATTAACTGCTAATCCTAGAGGTTCACATACTTTAGCCACTCACTAATATGAAATATTGGATAATTTTCCTCAATAAATAAATGGCCAAGTATAATATTTTTGTGTCATTTGTTTAACTGGGTTCTCTTTATTTACTTCTAGAACTTGTGTGAAAATCTGATGATGTTTTAGGTCAAATGTATACAGAAACAGAAAATTCTAAAGGGTTCACAAACTTTCAAGCACCACTGTGTGTGTATACACACACACACACACACACACACACACACACAAACATACATCTATATACACATACTGGGTGAAGTAGTGAGGGAGTCAAAAAGGAACTTGATGTGACATCTGGACAGAGAAAGGAAGACAAAGACTTGGTGGTGGGATTAAATAGTACAGGAGAGTGTAAGGAGGAAAAGACTGGCAAACAAGAACTGGGACCCTAGCCAGAGGCATGAAGAAAGTAGGAAGGACTACAAGATGATGTCAAACATGGTGAAGAGAGAGGTAAAGAAGGCTAAGGAAAAGCTCAAGACAGGATGTATGAAAAGTTGGACACCTATGAAGGACACATGTACTGGTTGGCCAGACAGAAGGTTAGGTTACAACAGGATAAGTCCCATCTGATACCGATGGAAATGCGTTGACAAGAGACAGGTAAAGAAGCGAGCACAGGCAGGGTGTTGTGGGTGGCAAAGAGTGGCTGGAGTCATTTGTGATAAAAGGTTATCTGCAAGAGTGAAAGTTTACAAGACGGTAGTAGGACCAGATAAGCTGTATGGCTTTTAGGCAACGCCGCAGACAAAAAGACACGAGGTGGAGCTGGATGTGGGTTGAAAATGCTGCGTTTTTTTTATTTTTTGCTGGAAGAGTCGAGGATGGACAGGATTAAAAATGAGTATATTAGAGGAACGACACAGATAAGATGATTTGGAGACACAGCAAGAGGCGAGATTAAGACAGTTTGGTCATGTGCAGAGGAGTGATATGGGATGCATCGGAAAAAGGATGATGAGGATGGAGCCGCCAGACAGGAGCTGATGTGGAACGCCAAAGAAAAGGCTCAAACACGTGGTGAGGGAGGACATGCAGGTGGTTGGTGTGACAGAGGAAGACGCAGAGGACAGGCTGAGGTGGAGACGGATGATGCACTCTGGCAACCCATAACAGGAGTGTATACATATTAATTTTTTTCCTGCAAGTTTCTTAAACAGTGATCTAGAATATACCAGAACGTCCTGTATTACCGTTAACTGAGGCTGCAGTAAATTGCCGATTAGCCAAAACCTTACAACCCCTGACTGGTTAAGTGAATTAACATTCATAGTGTGGTTATCTATTAATATTAATAATAGATCGATATTCTGCTAGGAAATCTTAGGTCCTGGCATACACGTGGATGTTACTTTGACATGCATCTAGCATTATCTAAACATTGCTGCAAACCAAATAAACCCCTTCATGGTAACGGTATTCCCTAACGGCACTGTCCTCTTTCAGCAGAATGTGGCCTGCCACACTGCAAAAATTGCTCAGGAATTATTTGTGGTGTTGCCTTGGCCTCAAATTCCCCAGCTCTCAACCCAATCGAGGATCTGTGGGATGTGCTGGACAAACAAGTGAGATACATAAAGGGTCCCACCTTATAGAACCTGCTGCTAACATCTCGGAAATCTTCAGATATCTCGCATATGCACACACTCACATTCCCCTGGTTACAAAACAGATCTGCTCCTACTGTGTGGTGCAAGTCTTTTTACCAGGGCATAATAACTTCTGCAGGTTCTGCGTTCTCTATTTAATAGGAATAGCGTAGTAAGATCAGTTTGGCGTAAGACAAGTGTGGCATAACCCAGGGACTGGCTGTGTGTGTGTATATATATATATATATATATATAAAAACAAACTAACACTCGCCAGTCATTCTTTAGTCGTTTTGCCATTAATTTATACAAACAAATGGTCTAACCTTCTTCATGTGTTTTCTGCCTCCCCATACACAGGATTAATTTTTAACCTTAACAGCCACTATTTACCTTCAAGTTAATTAAGCTATTAGTAGCAAACCTAATGAAGCTCACCCAAAACAGATAACTCAGCTGTTCAGAGTAGACTGTGTACCTTAAAAAAGTGAGCCAAGATGTTAATTTTAGCTGCATCTCACCACTGTCCTCATTTTTTCACCTTTAAATCGCGTGTGTTACAAATGTTCCCATACTGTGCTTAAACAAGGGAAATTAATTATTATTTACACATGGTAGGGTATAAAATAATTTGATTGGATACTTCTATCATTCAAATACATAGAGAGACTTTTCAGAAGTCATCATGTGTAGATGCCTACCTACAAAAGGGAGAAATAGAGAGCTGAACTTTAACTCCCTATTTCTCCCTAGCACTGCTTAAATGGTGCAACAGCAGTCTCTGGTCCCACATGACACGTGTTTGAGTCCCAGCCCAGGTAAGAGGGGAGGACGATCGGAGGATCATCCATTGATCTCCTTAATGATCCTATTCCTCAATAGGAGTACAGGTACGCACTTTTACCGTCAGGTTTACCGTCCGCATTATGTACTGTCAAACAGGACGTTTATCGGCCATTACCATAGTTGCATAGGAGTTTAGATACTTCGTACATAATGTTTTATTTGAAACAATAATACTAGTTAAAATACAATATGAAATCATTTAGAACAGTACTGTGCTGTACCATACAGTAATTCTTATCTTTGCATCTGTAATAAAACTTAAAACACTTACCATGTTTTCTTACTTACAAGACTGTGGTTCTCTGTTCTGTTAGCACACAGTTCACTCATACCAGTTTTCTGTCATTCAGACATGAATATGATTGATTTAAGACAGATTTTCTACTATAATTCTTAAGACCTTGGACATTAAAGGAAATGTACGTTAATCGGATGGAGGTATACACATGTGCTTTCTTAATACTGAAATATTCCATAATTTAAGGATAATTATTCTGCACATAAACACAGAAACTGGGTGATCATAAAAGCTAAGAGTTTATACTTACTAAATTGGCATGTTGGTATTGTAAGCCATTTGGAATTGGTATGAAAGTAAAAATCCTGGCATCAGGACAAGTCTTGGGAGCTAGATAGTGTTATAAATATTTGAAACGAGGTTTGATACAGCTTCCATCTCAAAGGCAACCTGAGATGAGCTTGTAAAGGCTGGCATGCATCACAGAATCTTTAATGTCTGGATTTTACAACCGACATACAACATAATGGAGGCTGAACATCTATTTTTCATGCAAAAAGAGCAATCAAAGGTCAAGTCTTCAGTGTCTGTATATATCAGAAAAGCAGTTACTACTTCTGTAATGCAAAGACCTTGGTCAGAATATTCATTTAGCCACTACATTATTAATTTGGTGGACAAATCCATTACAAACAACTTTCAAGTGAGGAAAACACACATCTAAGCATCCAGTTACTAAAGGAAGTGGCACATACAAAAGCTCGAGAGATGTTTGATTCCACTGAATAAACAGAAACAAGTGCAGGGCATTTGTAGGGAGAACCACCTTTTCTTCTGAACACTCACTCACACATTCAGAGCCACGAGCACTAGAGAACGTGGCATGGTTGTTGCTGTTAGACAGGTTGGTTTGAGTATTTCAGTAACTGCTGGTCTGTTGGGATTTTCACACACAGCCATCTCTAGGGTTTACAGAGAATGGTCAGAAAATGAGAACATATTTAGTGAGTGGCAGCTCTCTGAGCGAACATGCCTTGTTTATGCCAGAGGTCAGAGGAGAATAGCCAGACTTTTTCAAACTGATAGAAATGCAATAGTAACTCAAATAACCACTCGTTACATCTAAGGTATTTAGAAGAGTGTCTGGGATAGCACAACAGTTGAACCTTGGGGCACATGGGTAACATCAGCAGAAGACCACAGTATCTATGTACACTATCAATGTCTATGTAAAGATAGACAGAACAGAACAGAAGTAGAAGAACAGAAGATGGGGAAAAAAGTTGCCTAGTCTGATGAGTCTCGATTTTTTGCTGCAACATTCAGAAACAACATGAAAACATGGATCCATACTGCCAACAGTTCAGGCAGCTGGTGGTGTAACTTTGGGCCACTTAATGCCAACTGAGCATCATTTATACACCACAGCCTACCCGAGTATTGATGCTGACCATGTTCATCCCTTTATGACCACAGCGTACCACCTTCTGATTGCTACTTCCAGCAGGATAACGTGCTATGTCACTAGGCTCAAATCATCTCAAACTGGATTCTTGAACATAACAATGCTCAAATACTCAAATAGACTCCACTGTCACCAGATCTCAACCCTACAGAGCACTGTTGGGATGTGGTGGAATGAAAGATTTGCCCTTAAGCTCTGATATTGGATACAGCAGGCAAGTTCATGTCCTTGGAAATCACTGTCCATTTTTTCAGTTCCACTTACTATATAGAAGCACCCTGTAGTTTTACAATTACAGACTATAGTCCATCTATTACCCTATATACTTTGTTAATCCCCTTTACTCAGTTCCCTAATGGTCAGAACCCCAACAGGACCACAACAGACAGTACTGTTTGGGTGGTCCACTGTGCACTCTATTAGACACATCTAATAGCCACATTTCTTCCCCTTGTAGATGTCAAGTCAGAGACAGCAGCTCTTCTGTTGCTGGACAGTTTGTGTTTGTCATCCTCTAATCCTTCATCAATGCTCACAGGACGCTGCCTACAGTATGCTGGTGGCTGGACATTTTTGGCTGGTGGACTGTTTGTAGTGACACCAAGGTGTTTAAAACTGCAGCACTGCTGTGTATGATCCACTCATACCAGCACAACATGCCACCACCATAACAGTGAGTCCATTTACAGGCACTTATTCTAAAGACTCGGCTTTATTTGGGCTCTTTTTTCCATTGATTGTGGTGTCTTGATTGCGGGGGATCTGTTAATCCTGAAATTAAACGCAGCAAAATGGCTATTTGTGGAGACGCTGAAATTAAGTAAATACTCGAGAAAATTAATATTAATGTTTTAGGTTTATGACACATTTCTGTGAGATTATTGGCTGGTTGCAAAGTAGAAATCTGATTACTGTCCGAGTTAAGTAAACCCAGAAGTTACCCATTATCTGATTATTCAAATACATGTATACTTGTTGATCGGATTACTGACAGAATCTAATTTTCTGCAGTTTACTTGGATTATTAAGCGCATGTAAACATGGGTGTGTCACTGTGTCCTGAGAATGATACACCATCCAAACCTGATCTGTGGTGGCCCTGTGGGGGTCCTGACCATTAGAGAACAGAGTAAAGGGGACTAAAAGCATGTAGAGAAACAGCTGGACTACAGCCCGTAATTGTAGAACTACAAAGTGCATCTATACGGTAAGTGGAACTGCTAAAATAGACAATGATCTCCAAGAACATGAACTTGCTTAGAGGGAGCCGTTGGAGTGAGATGAAACGTGCATAACTTGCAGTCATTATATATTTAACCCAGTAATAATACACATTATTTCCTAACCATATTTCCTAACACCTAACAGAATATAGAGTACAAAATATAATGTGACCAGCGATTGACATGATCTTTGGCAACTTGTTTATTTAACCTTGACAGTCTCAAAACACAAAATGTCATCCTTTTACATGATAAGTTGTAAAGGAATGTCACACCAGGACAGCACAAACCCTTAGGCTGTTGTCAATCATTGCATACCTGGGAGATATGTTAGAAGATTATCCTTAATGTAAATGATAGCTAGCTTACAGACTACTTATATTTTGAAAATGTAGTCTGACAATATTGTTTTTTCAATATGTGCACTGTTACTCACTTCCTTAAAAATGTCCCAAATACCCACTGTGAAATGGTCATACACTCAGTGTATGACCACCAGACCCCCAGCCTACTTTATTACATAGTTCATAAGCCACAACGTCCATCCCCGCATTGCCGACCAAACAATTGTGAGGCACAGTTGGTGGCTGTAAGAAAATAACATTTTTCTAAGCAATTTGGACAAATACCGCTGTCCAAAATAAATGAATAAGCAAACTACTTGAGCAGTTACTTACCTTTCAAAACAAAACAGTGCTACTGCCACAAGCAGGGTCACTGCTGTAGGAAACATTTTTAAAAAACCATCAAATTCTAAAGGTTAACTCCTGACGTTATCGCCTGTCTCTTAGCTTAAAGAAATTAAAGAGATGCCAAATACTAGCCTGTAATGCAGCAAACATCTTTTGCAAATAAAAACCATCAAAACTAACACAGGAAGCAGGTGGCCCAGTGTTGTGAGCTGATTTGTTACGCATGTTATCGCAATCAGATTTAAGTGTCAAATATGGTTTCTTCCTAAATAACATTCAGAGACATTTCCCTTGCCGTTGTCTCGTGCCTTGCTCAGTTAGGGATTTGGGCCTGGATATTTGTAAAGCTGCTTTGAGACAATGCTCCATTGTAAAAAAAAAAAAGGCTATAGAAATAAATCTGACTTTGACTTAAACATGTATGTTTAAATTTTTTTCAAGACACAATCCAGTCACCAGACGCATTTTGTAGATCAAGTGTAAAAAACGTTTGTCAACACTGATCTGTCAGACAATGTACAGTGGGGCAAAAAAGTATTTAGTCAGCCACTGATTGTGCAAGTTCTCCTACTTAGAAAATTGAGAGAGGTCTGTAATTTATCATCATGGTTACACTTCAACTATGAGAGGCAAAATTAGGAAAAAATACAGGAAATCACATAGTAGAAATTTTAAAGAAAGAAAGAATAAGTATTTGGTCACCCACAAACAAGCAAGATTTCTGGCTCTCACAAACCTGTAACAACTTCTTTAAGGAGCTCTTCTGTCCTCCATTCATTGCTTGTATTAATGGCACCTGTTTGACCTCGTTGTCTGTAGAAAAGACACCTGTCCACAGCCTCAAACAGTCAGACTCCAAACTCAACCATGGCCAAGACCAAAGAGCTGTCGAAGGACACTAGGAAAAAAATTGTAGACCTGCACCAGGCTGGGAAGAGTGAATCTACAATAGGCAAGCAGGTTGGTGTGAATAAATCAACTGAGAGCAATTGTAAGAAAATAGAAGACATACAAGACCATTGATAATCTCCCTCGATCTGGGGCTCCACACAGGATCTCATCTTGTGGGGTCAAAATGATCATGAAAACGGTGAGCAAAAATCTCAGAACTACACAGAGGGACCCGATGAATGACCTGCATAGAGCTGGTACCAAAGTAACAAGGCTACCATCAGTAACACACTACGCCGAGAGGGTCTCAAATCCTGCAGGCGTGTCCCCCTGCTTAAGCCAGTCCAGGCCCGTCTGAAGTTTGCCAGAGAGCATATGGATGAAGAAGAGGATTAGGAGAATATCATGTGGTCAGATGAAACCAAAATAGAACTTTTTGGTAAAAACTCAACTCGCTGTGTTTGGAGAAAAAAGAATGCTGAGTTGCACCATACTTACTGTCAAGCATGGGGGTGGAAACATCATGCTTTGGGGCTGTTTTTCTGCAAAGGGGACAGGACGACTGATCCGTGTTAAGGGAAGAATGAACGGGGCCATGTATCGTGAGATTTTAAGCCAAAACCTCCTTCCATCAGCGACAGCACTGAAGATGGAACGTGGCTGGGTCTCCAGCATGACAATGATCCTAAACACACCGCTCGGGCAACAAAGGAGTGGCTCCGTAAAAAGCATTTCAAGGTCCTCGAGTGGCCTAGCCAGTCTCCAGACCTCGACCCAATAGAAACTTTGTGGAGGGAGCTGAAAGTCCGTGTCGCCCAGCGACAGCCCCAAAACATCACTGCTCTAGAGGAGATCTGCATGGAGGAATGGGCCAAAATACCAGCTACAGTGTGTACAAACCTGGTGAAGACTTACAGGAAACGTTTGATCTCTGTCATTGGCAACAAAGGTTATGTTACAAAGTATTAGTAGAGTTGAACTTTTGCTACTGACCAAATACTTATTTTCCACCATAATTTACAATTATATTCTTTTAAAATCCTACATTTTTTTTCTCATTTTGTCTCTCATAGTAGAAGTGTACCTATGATGAAATTACAGACCTCTCATCTTTCTAAGTAGGAGAACATGCACAATCAGTGGCTGACTAAATACTTTTTTGCCCCACTGTAGCAGATCCCAGACGTATAATGTCACACGTAAGCAAGGTAGATTTGGGATGCTTTCACGCATGACAATTTCAAACTCTGGATATAATAATACAGTGCTACATGAGTACCTCGAAAATGATGAGTACTGAGCAAAATTTTTCCATAAGAAATAATGTACATTGAATGAATCTGTTCCAGACCCCCAGCAAATCCACACTGTATAAGGCATTATATGAATTAATGGAGCTGTATTGTACAGGGGCTCCCTGATTTATTATGGGGATATGTTACAATAAATCCATCATAAGTTAAATGTACCATGAACTGAGGAGTTTAATGAGTGTTTGGTACAGAGCGATCTATATGTATAATAGCGGAGCCTATGATCAGTAAAAAAATCTAAACATAAAGCTTATTTTATAATAAAGTATTGAAAACTGCTTGTAATTTAGTGAGTAATGGACTGAAAGTGAAAAGTAAAAGCAAAACACTTACTCAATTGGTGAACTCCGGGCACTAGCATAGCTGCTAAGCTAACTGGAGCCTGTTAAACTAACTGCAGCCCATTTAGGATACATGGAGACTTATTTCACCTAGAATATAGTACTGTAGTACATAGAGAGCTTCTCTGAGTAAGGGCTATTGTGAATCTGACTCAGTGTTCTGAATCGTGAATCGAGTTTCGGCTGAAATGTACGATGGTCCGATTTACGATATTCCGGAATTATGATGAGAATCCAATAATGCACATAAACACACATTCAACAGAAACCGCATTCTGATTTTCAATTTTCCCCAGGCGAGCGATATGCAGTATGACACTACCGCACATGCTGGGCATTTGGCCAACAGCCAGCTTAGTCGCAGCGCCAATGGACCACCCAAAGTAAACCAACGTGGAGAAGGGAAGGACTACCGTCGGAATTGAAGTGGGGATCTCTGAAGCTGTGCAGCCCCGGCGCTAACTGCTATGCAGCACTCAATATGTATCAGACTGCTCCAGAAGGACATGCTACACAAACCCAAAATCAGAGTCAAACGATGGCATGGAAGCAACTTAATCCGTCGCTGCTGAGTGGAGGGTGCTTTCTCATTTCACACATCCACACACTCACTGTCACCTAGGAAATGAATATGTCGCTTGAGGATAATTGTCTAGAAGGAGGGGTTGGCTGATATTAGTTCCGTCACACCAATTACGCTTTTAGCAACTTCAGGTCCATTTTAATCATACTGTCAGTGCCAACTGAGCTCTTCCTATATAAAATCTGTCCACCTAAAAAAGGCCACCTCGGGTGCTAGGGCTTCTATACAGCGTGTAGTTTGCAGGGGGCACTGTAAGGATATGTACTGCTGAAAAAATCTAGTATGACAAAAAGATCTGTGTATAAAAGAAAATGCTACTTGCATTAAGAAGTACTGACAATGACTTGACTACAGTTTCACTGATTTCAGAGTGAATTTGCAGAGATTCGAAGTAACGGTCTCATGCACAGCAAGCCCCACGTGTGATCTAGTTTGAGTGTAAATATCACAGATGAGGCTTTGAATAGGTTCCACGTAAACAGCTGCTCATCACTTGGAAAATTTGGACAGACAAGTACTAGTAGGATAGTGTTAGTGAGCTTCTAACATGTTGCTAGGTTACTCACTAAACTTTTTAGAGAAAGCATCAGTATGGACATGACGCCTGTGAAACCCTGACACTTCTGTGCTTCGCACTCACTCACACTATTTTTTTTATTTAAAAAAAAAGCTCAAATACACTCAGACAAACTCAACTCATGCTCAGCACGAAAATCCTTGCCCACATATACCGACATGATCTCTAGGTCTAGGGTTTAGATTTTATACTGACAAGAACCTCTCCATTTTGATTTCTGCTTCACTCAACCACCACTGCCTGAATGCATGGTAGGGATTAAGTCAGGGTCAGACTGTGGTCAGAGCACTTTTTGTAACACACTCAAACCGTTATCTGAACGTAGGCTGCTGTCCAAAAGTCTTAGGCCACCATTACATTAGATATACCATTGTTTTAGCAATGGTATAATGACCATATATAATTATTTATCAGTCTATTTATTAGAATACAACCACCAACAACAGAAAATAAAGGGGATTTGCATGCAGTATTAAAAACTGAAAACAAAAACACACAAAAATGTGAGGATGAGCAGAGGCTCTCTAAGGCACACGGAGGAAATACAGATGGGAAAAGGGCGCCACTGTACTAGTGAAGATTTCAAGCTACGCTCTCATTGAATCACCTGCCAAATCTCTGCACCTTGACCAACAAAATGGATGAGTTGCTTCATCTCAATGGGATGGATATGGACTTTGCATGATCTACTGCACTCTGTTTCACTGCAACATGGTTCAGTAAATCAATTTCTGACAACGGATTGCATCTGCTGGGCTTCCATCTATACTGGGCAGTTTGCGTAAAAGGGCTATAAGGGAAAACAAAAGATGGTGGGATCTGCACCTATGTCAATGAAGCTTGGTGTACACTAGTCACAGTGGAGACATTGTCCCTAAACCGTAATCTATTCTATTCACCACCTGTGTTTTCTTCTTACATGCTGTATAGTGTTTACATCCTTCCCCATGCCAGCATAAAGATGTACTGCAAACTAGATAAGCAGCCTGGAAGAAAAACACCTGGGCTCTGCAACTGAACAAAATTAAACAACTAATTCCCAAAATACAGACAACATATTGATTTTTCCACTATGGACAATAAGACACTGGACCACAGCTACACAATTCTTAAAGATGAATATCACTCTGTCTCCCAAGCAGCTCTGAGGTCACTCTGATCACCATTATCTCAAGCCTACCTACAGGCAGACACCTAAAAACTCTCAAGTCTGTGGTCTAGACACCTGTGGTGAAGAAATGGACCAGCAATGCAAAGAAGGAACTGCAAGACTGCTTTGACAGCATCAACTAGAATGTTTATGATGCTACAATTCTCAAAGGTGATACTCTGGCATCTTACACTAGCTTTTGTCAAGACATGTATCTGCCAAACAAGACCTTCTGCACAAGCAACAACAACAAGCCATGCCAGGTCGAGGAGGATGCCTACAGAAGTGAAGGCAGAGCCCTGTACAAGCACGCCAGAAACTCAGAAACGCACTGACAAAGGAGAGCAAAGGCATACAATGGCAGACAAAGGAAGACTATTTGGCTTTGCAGGTAAGGTACTGGACTGTGGACCAAAAGGTCTAGGGTTCAAATTACACCTCTGACCACCAGGGAACGTAGGCCAATATTGCTTGGAATTTTTAATACTGTATCACTTGGGTTCAACACTAGACGTTCAATCTTCATGAGATTCATGATTTGGATAAAGGTATCCGTTCTGTATTTTTTTAAATTTGGTTAATGCTTTGCAAAAATTCTCTTAATACAAATGTTGCACAATATGAAACAGAAACAACTGATGCCACATCCTGCTACATCACTCTGTAAATAACCATAAATAGTTCAATTCAGTTAGTTTAAAATCACAACGATACACACTCTTTCATTACAAAATACAGTCAGGCAAAAAAGTATTTAGTCAGCCACTGATTGTGCAAGTTCTCCTACTTAGAAAGATGAGAGAGGTCTGTAATTTTCATCATAGGTACACTTCAACTATCAGAGACAAAATGAGAAAAAAAAATCCAGGAAATCACATTGTAGGATTTTTTTAACAATTTCATTGTAAATGATGGTGGAAAATAAGTATTTGGTTAATAAATGTGGTTCAACTCAATACTTTGTAACATAACCTTTGTTGGCAATGACAGGGGTCAAACATTTCTGTAGGTCTTCACCAGGTTGGCACACACTGTAGCTGGTATTTTGGCCCATTCCTCCATGCAGATCTCCTCTAGAGCAGTGATGTTTTGGGGCAACGCGGACTTTCAACTCCCTCCACACATTTTTTATGGGGTTGAGGTCTGGAGACTGGCTAGGCCACTCCAGGACCTTGAAATGCTTTTTACAGTTCAAATGATGATGGGGTCAAAATGATCACCATTCTCATGATCATTTTGACTCCACGGGATGAGATCTTGCATGGAGCCCCAGATCAAGGGAGATTATCAATGGTCTTGTATGTTCTACCAATTGCTCCCACAGTTGATGGTATTCACACCTCAAACCTGCTTGCCTATTTTAGATTCACTCTTCCCAACCTTGTGGCAGTCTCTACAATTTTCTTACTAGTGTCCCTTTGACAGCTCTTTGGTCTTGGCCATGGTTGAGTTTGGGAGTCGGAACTGTTTTGAGGCCTGTGGACAGGTGTCTTTTAAACAGCTAACGAGGTCAAAACAGGTGCCATTAATACAGGTAACAGTGGAGGACAGAAGAGCTTCTTAAAGAAGAAGTTGCAGGTCTGTGAGAGCCAGAAATCTTGCTTGTTTGTGGGTGACCAAATACTTAATTTCCACCATGATTTACAATTGAATTCTTTAAAAATCCTACAGTGTGATTTCCTGGATTTTTTTTCTCATTTTGTCTCTCCTAGTTGAAGTGTACCTATGATGAAAATTACAGACCTCACTCATCTCTCTAAGTAGGAGAACTTGCACAATCAGTGGCTGACTAAATACTTTTTTGCCCCACTGTATATCCCAGTTTTAGTAGTTGAGCATATTTACAGCACAAACTTTGTCAGTGAACTACAAGGGCAAACAACAACAACAAAAACTTTCATTACACATCATCGAGCTAAATGTACAATTAATCATGATATTGATTTCAGGTCATATCGCTCAGCACTAGCATCCACCATTACTTACTATACTAATACACAGCCATTCACAAAGTATAGAGTGTTACCAGTAGCAAGAATGGTGTGGCATGACTTTCAGACTCCCAAGCAAACACAACATAGGCTGGTCATCAGCTTATCTCCTATAAGGCCCGCTGTCTCCATCATCGAGGATGAATGTTTTACTAAACTTAATACATGTCTCAGTTATGGGTCTGGATGTGCACCAATGTTTTTACTATCCTGACAAGGTAGAGCAAAGCTGCAGTGTTTGAGTACCGGTATACATAACACACATACACTGATCATGCACAGCATTAAAACCAACTGGTCCATAACGTTGTACAGGTAGGATTCAGCCTTGAAATTTACAACCACACGAACGCCCAGGCCCAGACTTCCACAGGAGAACACTGCCCCGAGCATCAAAGTCCCTGCACCCACTTGTCTTCTACCCACTGCCCATCCTGGTGCCATCCCTCCCTCAAGTGAACAGCGTACACATACCTGACTGTTCATATAGAGGAAAAGTAAATGGGACTCATCAGATCATACTTCTTTCACTGCACTACTTCCATTTCTGACACTCTCATGCATATTACAGGTGCTTTTTAGGGTGGCCAGGTCTTCAACTTGACAGCTCATACTCAGCAGCAGATGCTGCAACCTGTGTTGTAAGACAGACACCCTGTAACCAGCATTAAATACCTCTATGAAAGTAGCTCTTCTGTCCATTCAGGACACTTCACTTCAGTCACTCAGGTCTTAACCTCTGAACATATTATATATATATATATATATATATATATATATATATATATATATATATATAAATAAATAAGAGGTTAACACGTGCTGCTGCAGCGAGACAACCAACGTTATTTCCCGTTCAGTCTGCAGCATGGTTTCAATGTTTTGCCTGTTCTGTGCAACTATATTTTACCATAAATGCAGCATGGCAGCTCGCATTAACCTGCATTAAGCGACAAAATTAGTACAACTGAGAGACCACGGAAGGCATTACAAACACAAACCCTCATAGCGCTATAGTCAACAACACTATAAAACTTAATCTGCATTACCATATTTAGCCTGCATGCTAACTAACACAAACACCTGACTCGCAGCCGCTCCGAAGCACAACACGTGCTTTAAACTCGTTGAACTGTTTGCTTTACGCTCACGTTTTGAAGGCTTTAAACCTGCTTTCATATCAGACAACAGAAAGTCTTACTCACGGTGCAACTTTTCAGCCCGTCCGATTGACTTCCGTTCGGTTACTATGCAAGCTGTTTCGAACAGCAACGATACATTGAAATACTGTGCATCATGGGAACAACCGAGTCCGGTCGTATCCCAAAATATCTCCGTAAACCCTGTATAGGTGCACTACTTTGCGTTTGACGTGTTTGCGCATCATGCCTGCGTAGTGCACTCTAGTTCTATCCCATTGACATTTGGAAGCCGGTCTCGCTCACACAGCACAGCGTATAGTGCCATCTACAGGGATCGAAAATAAAAACAAGACTAAAACAAAAGTTTATCCCTACCACCTGAATGAAACGAAAAGAATGGGAGGATGAACACACAGAAACCATAGTAATAAAGAACATAATAATAATTTTCCATGACCAAGTCAAAGACGTTATAAGAATACTCAAAACACTAGCGCGTCATCTGTAAAGGAATTTCTTTTTTCCCAATTCACCGACAAACATTTCATACAACTTACTGAAATTTAAAGTCATGTTTTACAAAAATTAGCAGGCATGTTTAATATTGAAGTTTATTTTCATCTATAAAATCAGCAATGTAATTTGACCAGGATTGTCAACTGTTGTTTCCATAGTTTGTTGGTTTATTTAACGTCACCACCAGCCATTTCATTGACACACACAAGGTTACATCAAGACCAGTCATATACTGTGTATACACAAGTCAATGCCAATTTAGAGTAATCAGTTAACCTAACATGCATGTCTTTTTACTGTGGGAGGAAACCGGAGTAAACCAGCACAGACACAGGGAGGACATTCAGACTCCACACAGAGACGACCCAGGCCACTCTGTGTGGCCACTCCACCCTGGGATTGAACCCAGGACCTTCTTAGTGTGAGGCAGTGGTGTTAGCCACCGAGCCACCCACTTTTCCATAAAACACTGGCATAGAGACATTATAAATTCTGTTATAGTACCTACACTTGATTATAAATTGTGCTTTAAAACATGATAACTTATTAAAGAAATTTACAGACAAGTTATTAAATCATATATCACATTTGTTGTTATGTGAATTCAAAAAATATAATTCTTGCTTAGGAAACATGGCATACTTAAGTTTGTTTTCTGAAAATTTTGAGTTAATGATTTTTTCATCTTTCAAGTTCGTGTAAGCTGAACTGGGGTGGACAAAATTTTGTGTAACACTGAAGCAATGTTATGGAGTGTGTTACGGTTAATTACACATACAGTAGTGTGAAAAAGTGTTTTCCCCCTTATTAGTCAAAGACAACACAAGTAAACACAAAATGCAGTTTTTAAATGAAGGTGTTTATTATTAAGGGAGAAAAAAACACAAACCTACATGGCCCTGTGTGAAAAAGTGATTGCCCCCTTGTTCAAACATAATTTAACTATGGTTTATCACACCTGAGTTCACTGTCTCTAGCTACACCCAGGCCTTATTGAGGACATCACTTAAATAGGACCTGCCTGACAAAGTGAAGTACACCAGCAGATCCTTAAAAGCTACACATCATGCCGAGATTCCAAAGAAATTCAGGAACAATTGAGAAAGAAACTAATTGAGATCTATCAGTCTGGAAAGGGTTATAAAGTCATTTCTAAAGCTTTGGGACTCCAGCGAACCACAGTGAGAGCCATTATCCACAAATGGAAAAGACATGGAACAGTGGCGAACCTTCCCAGCAGTGGCCGGCTGGCCAAAATTACCCCAAGAGCACAGCGACGACTCATCCAAGAGGTCACAAAAGACCCCACAACAACATCCAAAGAACTGCAGGCCTCACTTGCCTCAGTTAAAGTCAGTGTTCATGCCTCCACCATAAGAAAGAGACTGGGCAAAAATGGCCTGCATGGCAGAGTTCCAAGATGAAAAGCCACTGCTGAGCAAAAAGAACATTTAAAGCTTGTCTCAGTTTTTCCAGAACACATCTTGATTATCCCCAAGGCTTTTGGGAAAACATTCTGTGGACTGACAAGACAAAAGTTGAACTCTTTGGATTTTTTTCTCCCTTAATAATAAACTCCTTCATTTAAAAACTGCATTTTGTATTTACTTGTGTTGGCTTTGATTAATATTTAAATTGGTTTGATGTTCCGAAACACTTAAGTGTGACAAACATGCAAAAAAATAGGATATCAGGAAGGGGCTAACTCTTTTTCACACTACTGTAATTATAACTGTGTTTTAAACTTTGGTGAAGCATATCAAGAACGCTGTATTTATGTTACATTGTGTTCCCTTGCAAAATGTTGTGTTCCTAGGTACTGTTCTATTCCAGTAATAATACACATTGCACTACAGTGGCTTGTGTTCTGGCAGGGTACAGTTCTATTCCAATATATATAAATTACACTACAGTAAGGCCACAAGTGGTCGTGGTACTCTGTAAATTTTCACATTTGAATGATAGTTGGGCCACAAGTCATTTGTTCATGATACATAGGGTGACCAGACGGCCTGTTTTTTCCAGGACAATCCTGTATTTCAGTCCATGCCCTGACTTATTTTTAAAATATGTACATTTGTCCCGTATGTCAAAGAAAATGACAATTAGCAGAAACTCATCGCCCAAAACGCTTGCATAATCATAAAATCATAATCATAAAATCATAATCATAAAATGGTCAGTCACATTTGTTGATTTTGTAAATGAATATAATTCAACCAATTATCAGTCGCCCTTCACCGACATGACTTCCCTTCACTCACTATAGGTGATGTCAAGTCAAGTCAAGTCAAGTCAGATTTATTTATATAGTGCTTTTTACAATGGAGCATTGTCTCAAAGCAGCTTTACAAGTTTAGATTATCTCCTAATAACTACGTCCAATCCCAAATTGAGCAAGCCTAGGGCGACAGTGGCAAGGAAAAACTCCCTAGTTCTAGGAAGAAACCTTGGGAGGACCAAGACTCAAAAAGGG